>OX463775.1:847349-1087254 GCA_949825005.1 Gasteruption jaculator
GATCAGAGGTTGCAATATCTATTCTCGCTTGAATTGTAACAAAACACCGCAAATTTGTTTTAAATTATTCGATTTGTTTCTCCAACAGTCGTACGACGTGATACCACCGAGTGGCGAGTCCGTGGTATCACGTTGTACGACTCTTGCAATGTGAAATTAAATAATTTGAGAGAATAAGCCATGCACTCTTGCGCCATGATATATCGAGATTGAAATTTACACTCTAGTGTAAATATATGAATAATTTTTTTTGGTTATTTGTTTAAACAAAAATTGTTAAAACAAATTGAAAAACATCAATTTTTTGTGTTCTTCCCCGTAAAATCCATGTCCGGTGTCAACAGGACCAAGAACCTATTTTTTCTACGGTTTGTTTAAAAAATAATTGTTTAAACAAAATACACAATTTTTTTGTTTATGTTTGTTGTCATAATTTGAGAATCAGAGATTGCAATATGCATTCTCGTTTGAATTGTAACAAAACACCGCAAATTTACGTCAAACTATATAGTTTGTTTCTCCAAGAGTCGTACGATTCTTGGAAAGAGACTTTAGCCCAGACACGAACCCCAATTTACCGGCAATTACAGTCTGACTTCCTGCGTCTCCAATACCTAACGTAGAAGCTTGCGCTTCTCGCAAATGAAAATCACCAGCGTAAACAACATGTCTATTGTCGATTTTTTCCATAAATTGACAAAAAAATTCAAAACTGAAATTCCTTTATCGCCAAGCGTGGGGCGACGCCATGTTGAATCGCCACCTGCGATGTATTTCGCAACATGGCGTCGCTTCACGCTTGGCGATAAAGAAATTCTATTTTAAAAATTTGTTGTCGTTTTATGGGAAAAATCGACAATACACATGTTGTTTACGCTATTGATTTTCATTTGCGAGAAGCGCAAGCTTCTACATTACGTATTCGAGACGTAGGAAGTAAGACTGTAATTGTGGGTAAATTGCGGTTCCTGTCTAGGCTAAATTCACGTTTCAAGAGTCGTACGACGGGATACCACAGACTCGCGACTCGGCGGTATCACGTGGTACGACTCTTGGAGAAAGAAATTGAATAATTTAACATAAATTAGCTATACTTTGTTACAATTCAAACGAGAATGCATATTGCAATCTCTGATTCTCAAATTACGACAACAAACAAAAACAAAAAAATTGTGTAATTTGTTTAAACAATTATTTTTTAAATAAATTGTAGAAAAAATAGGTTTTTGGTCTTGTTGACATCGGACATAGATTTTACGGGGAAAAAGAACAAAAAATAAATGTTTTTTAATTTGTTTAAACAATTACATTTGAAACAAATTGCGGAAGAATAGGTTCTTGGTCGTGTTGACGTTGGACATGGATTTTACAGGAAAAATGTACAAAAAGTTAATATTTTTTAATTTAAACAATTATTGTTTAAACAAATTGCCGAACTGATATTTTCCTTTGTTTTTGGTCGATAATTTTGATTGACACGGTATTCGAATGGATACATTCAATATGTGGAATTTTTTTACGGTTGATTATAAATCCAACAAAAAAGTGACTATAAACTGAAGACGAGAAATGAAGAACTTATAATAGCGAATAACTGGAAGGAACGTATATTGACAAAACTTGAGATAAGTCGATAAAGCATACTATTGACTGCATGAATCATGCTCCTATGTAATCCGATACAGATGATAAGGAACTGTTTGGAGCTCTTTGTCGCATTGAATTGCACGCGTGGATGTTTACAGCATCTCCCACCCTCGTTCCTATAGATATGGACCGAAAGGAAAAAGACTTCTTCTCGCGCTGTGCAGTCTTTTCTTGATTCTCTCGGAGTGAATTATTGCTGGCCACTGTCACGTACGCGTGACTTTCTTAGCCAAACGTTCACGCCGCGCGGTTTACTATACATGCAATAGTGTTGTTTAAACAATTATTTTGTTGTTTAAACAAATTGTGTAAGAATTGGGTTCTTGGCCGTGTTAACACCGGACACGGATTTTACGGCCGAAAAGAACATAAAATATTACGGTTTTTAATTTGTTTCAACAATTTTTGTTTAAACAAATTATTTAAAAAAATTGTTAATGCATTTTGTCACGAGAATGCATATCTGAATCACGCGTTATCATTGTGTAAGAGTGGATCGCCAATTTCTATGAAACTATTTCATTTATTGCTCCAAGAGTCGTACGTCGTAATACCACAGATTTGCGACTCGGCGGTATCGCGTCGTACGACTCTTGAAACGTGAATTTAGCCCAGACACGAACCCCAATTTACCGGCAATTACAGTCTGACTTCCTACGTTTCCAATACGTAACGTAGAAGCTTGTGCTTCTCGCAAATGAAAATCAACAGCGTAAACAACATGTGTATTGTCGATTTTTTCCATAAATCGACAAAAATTTTCAAAAATAGAATTCATTTATCACCAAGCGTGGAGCGACGCCATGTTGCGAAGAATATCGCTGGTGACGATTCAACATGGCGTCGCTCCACGCTTGGCGATAAAGGAATTTCATTTTTGAAATTTTTTGTCGATTTATGAAAAAAATCGACAATACACATGTTGTTTACGCTGTTGATTTTCATTTGCGAGAAGCACAAGCTTCTACGTTACGTATTGGAAACGTAGGAAGTCAGACTGTAATTGCGGGTAAATTGCGGTTCGTGTCTAGGCTACATTCACGTTTCAGGAGTCGTACGACGGGATACCACAGACTCGCGACACGGCGGTATCACGTCGTACGACTCTTGGAGAAAGAAATGGAATAATTTAACACAAATTAGCTATGCTTTGTTATAATGAAAATGTGTTTAATTTGTTTAAACAAATATTTTTTATGCAAATAGGGGAAAAAATGAGCTCTTGGCCGTGCTGAGATCGGACATGGATTTTACGGGAAAATGTCCAAAAAATTAATATTTTTAAATTTAAACAATTACTGTTTAAACAAATTACCGAACAGATATTTTCCTTCGTTTTTGGTCGATTATTTTGATTGCCACGGTATCCGAGTTGATATATTCAATACGTGGAATTTTTTTACGATTGATTATAAATTCAACGAAGGAATATATGTTGACAAAACTGAAGATTAGTCGATAAAGTATACTATTGACTACATGAGTCATGCTACTTTGTAATCCGATACAGTTGGTAAGGAACTGTTAGGAGTTCTTTCAAAGATTCAACAAAGAACTTCTTTGTTTTATTGAACTCCACGTGTAGATGTTTACAGCATCTCCCACCCTCGTTCCTACAGATATGGAGCGAGAGGAAAAAGACTTCTTTATTCTCGTGCAGTGCAGTCTTTTCTTGATTCTCTTTGAGTCAAGTATTGTAAGGACGTCATCCAGAATTCAAAGAAGGGAACTTTTTTCAAAACGCTACACATTGACCGAATTTGCTACGTACATGGAACACGGAAACAGCGACATCTGTGCCAATTTCGTTGTACTAAAATTTTGTTGGTCGATAATCTTTTCAACGAAAGCGGGTTACCACGCACGAGGAATTACAGTCTGACTTCCTGTCAGCTTGTTTCTAACCGGAAACAGATAATTAGGGTTTTGTCCTCTTCTATCACAGCTAAGGAATGTGCGTATTATTCGTTATTTTCAATATATGCTGTGAATATTATTTTCCAATGCGGGGAACATCGCAGGTGACGACTCAACATGGCGTCGCTTACGCTTGGCGATAAAGAAGATTAAATTTTCGAAACTTTTTATTCGATTTATGGAAAAAATCTACCATACGCACATTCTTTACGCTATTAATTTTCATTTGGGAGAAGCGCAAGCAATTGCGGTTCTTATTGGAGACGTAAACAGTCAGACTGTAATTGTCGGTAAATCGGGGTTCGTGTCTGGGCTAACACTATATAGGACGCGACTTTAACAGAATCTTAAGGAAGTTGTATCCATTTTACAGTTTTGACAAGAAACCAATAAAATTTTCTAATGTACTTTATCATGAAAGTGAGCGAGATAGCGGAGTATTTGCAATAGCATTTGCAGTTTCAATTTTACATAATGTTTTACCAGAACAAGTACTCTATGATGTTCAATCAATGAGGACACATTTGAGTAACATCTTGGAACACAAAGTAATGTCACATTTCCCTGGGAAATTTCGTTACAATAACTCAAAAATATTAGTTTCATTGAAAGAAGTTAGGGAGAAACGTTACATAGCTATCGAGAAAAAAAAGTATCGACAAAATGAGAGTAAGGAACAATTTTTTAACCCATGTAAAAGTGTCAATTTACAGATAAAGCGTGAGAACATGAAATTAGACGAGAATGTTCCACAGAAATGCGAAAAGACATTAAATATGAAAGATGTAACAAACAATAATTTAGAACGGGTTGGATTTGATCATGCACAATGCGAAGATAGCGTAAAAAATGCTTCTTTAAATGTGAGCAACCTGTACTGTAGTGATACTGTTTCTAAAAGTAAGAAAGATTTATTGAGTCCTGGGGAGAAGTTTGTGATTATTAACAATAAATGGATTAATTGCGATGTTATGGACAGATTTAGAGAACTCTTTAAAGCATCTTCAGGATATGACATGCAGGGGACATAGAAAATTCAAAAACTGTATACCATCCGAGCTATTTCAAAAAAATCAAAGCATATACAAATATTGCACAGTTGTGACGATATGTCAACTAATATGGGTGGTCATTGGGTTTGTAGTTACTATGACACTGAAAGAGTGTTTATTTACGATTCTCTTAATAGAAAAGCTTTACATAGGCATCATGAACTGTATTTAAAAAAGTTATATCCATTTTACATTTTTAATGACAGTTCAATACAGTATCCTGATGTTCAATATCAAGCAAATTGCAATGATTGTGGCGTTTTTGCTATTGCTTTTGCTATATCGATCTTCTTAGGAATTGCTCCGAGTGACGTAACATATTCAATTAATGTTATGCGTTCACATTTGTTAAAAATATTTGAAACTAATATAATTGAACATTTTCCGTATACTTTTATAGAAAGTCTTACACGTAGTACCTGTAATAAGGGAGCAAGTTCTCGGTCCACAGTTATAAATTCAAACATTGTTTTTCCAACGATTACATGTACAGAAAACGCGAGCAAATCATCAATGATTAATAAACCCGCAAAAGCTTTGAAAACAACAATGAAAAGTATTTCAAAAATGGGAGTTTTTTCGAGAGTGAATCTTACTGGTTATTCAAAATCCCATATCGTCTCCTTGTCACCTTCAAAACAAAAACAACGAGTAAAGTTATCGTGTTGCAAAAACAAAGAATTGAAACATTTGAAGAGCCGTGCTCAACATCTCTCTCAAATTCACGAAAACCACGTGATAAGACGCAAATACGATTCAGAAAGGGAAAGCAAACGCATTTTGAAACGTAAAAATTGTGCTGCTGACGTAGTTCATGAACAGGATTCAAAGCGTATGCGATATATTGCAAAACCAGAAAATAATTTTTTACAATTACATAAAAGACTTGCTAACACCCATGCACGAATTCTTATGAGTATCGGCAATAAACCGTGGTATAAGAATTTTAAGCAAAACTTTATAAAGGGTAAGAGCAAATACATTTCACTAAAAATTTGTGCAAAAAATACAAGCGATTTGATAGATTTACAAATTCACTCAACATTTTCAATAACAAGGAAAGTTTTATTTGTAATCTAACTGAAAAGTTAGATATAAAATCTAATGTGGAAAAGCGATTAGAGGCCGAAAAAATTATAAAGTGGTGTCTTCATGTTAGAGACAAATATGTGTATAAAATGAACAAAAATCTTAAGTCCCTTAAAAATAAAATTGAAATTACTCTTACTCAATGGTCTCAATGTTCTGATAAGAATCTGCTGAATATGGAAAGTGTGTTACGTGGTAATGTAAGAAAGCATAATTCTTCTTCTGAATCATATTTCTTTGAAAATATGTACAAAATGCCAAGAGATTTTTGTGAAGTGATACAGATTAATGAAAAAGGACAGGCGATGAATGTTTTACCTTTGCGGAACGCAGAAAAAGGTGCAAAATTATCATGGAATTGTTCACAATTGTGCAAACCAGTCGACGAAGAAGTATTGAAAACTTATAAATTATTTCTTGTAAATATAAGTAACTGTTTGTTACGAAATGTGCATAAAATGTTTTCAAATATGCAAAGGTGCACATTTCAGCAATACCTTAATAAGTCCGGTCACAGTTTGGTTTGTTACATGAGCCCAGTTACTTGTAATTCTCCATTTTTATCGGTCGAGATTTTAGCACCACATTTTCCCCTTGTACGAACAATTAAGCGACTATTTTTCAAAGTATTTGAATGCCACAGAAAGATTTTACAGATTGATGAAGATTTGAAAACTACCAATGTGCCAGAATTGAGAAATCTTGCCTTCGAAGCACAACAATCTTGTAATACGTGTGACAGCAGTAGTTTGTAACCGGGGAACCTCGGGATCGGCTTCCCGGTACAATCTGACACCCTTTCCCAAAGGTACCGAGAGACAGAAGGGCGCCAGGGACCTTTTGACCCTCTAAAAGTCCCAAAGGACTATCCGAAGAGACCAAAAGTTCCCAAACCCAAAACTAACTCGCTCTCACCTCCGGGACGTGAAGGTTCCGCCACGACTCCGTCAACCGCCGACCTAACCTGAAAAGAAAGGGGCTCCCCCGTAGGAAAATCCTCCCCAAATAAATGACACCGAAATTCTGAAATATATGCTTTAATATAAATGCGAGAAAAATAATGAAAATAATAATAGTAATCTCGGATAAGAAGAACAAAAAAAAGAAACTGGTTATAATGCGTGGTCCCGTTTCGCCACGTGGCCTCAAGTAGGCCCGATAAAGAGAGAAAAAAAATGAGGTGGCGAAACCAAAGAAGAGGAGCCCTAAATGAACCACTCTGAACAAAAACTAACAATACGCGCCCGAAAGATAATGAGGGGGGAAGCCGAATTTGGGATTGTCCGTAGCCAACTGGGTCCGCCGAACACTTCGGTGCGGACTTCAAAATGGTGGCTATTACGGTTGTGTGGAGCACGAGGCTTCCGCCCAACCGATCGAACTAGTCCCTTACACTGTGGAGCGCAGCCTCTCCTTTATCTAAAGAGGGAAAGGAGAAGCTCGCTCAGAGAGAATTTAAGCCCGCGGGCACTCACCAGAACGCAAAAAGAAAAGAGAAGGACCCAGAAGGGGCGAAATTCGGGAATCCCACCGGGTTGCCGAGCTTCGATGAGTATCGTCCTGTATAAGTTCCCCAAAAGCGTCGTAGCCAAGCGCCGTCCAAAAGAGAAGTGGTCTTCTTCCTCGTCTTCTTCCTCCGTGCCTGGCCGCGCGTGCGCTGTCTTGCACTCCGTTACTAGGGCTCGGAAGGTGCTGCCACTCGGTAGGAATTGGTACCCTCCGCTCCGAGCTTCCCGTTGATCCGCCAGATCTCTCTTCGATCGCGACCGATTTTCCCCATGGTGAGTGCCCTATTGCCCGCTATTGGTTCGTTGATTTATGACCGAGGAGGCGAACCAATCATATTCCCCGGCTTCCCCTATACGCAACTTATCACTATCTTATCTAACTGACTTAACCTAACCTTAACCTAAGGGATCAAACCCTTTACATGAGTATTTGTCCAACATACGATCCGATCCAACCAACTGGACGTCTCCTCTGGACGGGTATGTTCTGAGAAATACTCTTGTAGCGTGGTGTGCCAAACGCCACGTTACAAGTTCTGAAGTTATTTTAGATGAGGATTATTTGGAAAAAACTTACAAAGAAGCGTTTAGAGCACACCACAAAAGGGCAATAGATGTTCCAAAACATGTTTGCGCTTCTTGTGAAAAATTATGTTTCAAAAGGGATGTTACTTGCGTATCGAATTTAAGATGTCCGATTGATAGTATATTTTGGAGAGACTTGATTAAACATTTGAGGCTTGAAGGAGCGCCATTAGATTATGTGTGTCATTACTGTCTTGACAAGTTTCGTTCGAATAAATTACCGCCAACATGTGTTATTAACAAACTTGCTGTTAAAGCAATTCCGCCGGAAATATCGGAACTCAATGCATATGAACAGATTTTAATACAACTCAATGCATATGAACAGATTTTAATACAAAGGGCAAAGGCTTTTCAAACGATTCTGAAAATGGGTACAATTGCAAAGAGGAAAATACCTCACAGAGATATGATAAATAAAGTGGTAGGTAGGACATTTCATTTACCCCTTCCAATACAGAAAACTATCGATAAAATCTGTCCTTCTAATGAAGCTCTCAATTTTTACCACGAATTATATATATTAGTACGTGGAATACCAACAAAATCGCATGTTGTTTGGGAGCAATTGGTAGATTTAAAGAAAGTGTTCAATGCGCTTCAATGGTTAAAGAATAACAATTCTTTGTACTCTCAAATAAAACTTCCTACGTCTCCCGACCTGTTATTAAGTAATAATATCCAAGAAGTGGAATACCAAATTCCAGCTGATGATGATGATGATGATGATGATGATGATGATGATGATGATGATGATGATGATGATGATGATGATGATGATGATGATGATGATGATGATGATGATGATGATGATGATGATGATGATGATGATGATGATGATGATGATGATGATGATGATGATGATGATGATGATGATGATGATGATGATGATGATGATGATGATGATGATGATGATGATGATGATGATGATGATGATGATGATGATGATGATGATGATGATGATGATGATGATGATGATGATGATGATGATGATGATGATGATGATGATGATGATGATGATGATGATGATGATGATGATGATGATGATGATGATGATGATGATGATGATGATGATGATGATGATGATGATGATGATGATGATGATGATGATGATGATGATGATGATGATGATGATGATGATGATGATGATGATGATGATGATGATGATGATGATGATGATGATGATGATGATGATGATGATGATGATGATGATGATGATGATGATGATGATGATGATGATGATGATGATGATGATGATGATGATGATGATGATGATGATGATGATGATGATGATGATGATGATGATGATGATGATGATGATGATGATGATGATGATGATGATGATGATGATGATGATGATGATGATGATGATGATGATGATGATGATGATGATGATGATGATGATGATGATGATGATGATGATGATGATGATGATGATGATGATGATGATGATGATGATGATGATGATGATGATGATGATGATGATGATGATGATGATGATGATGATGATGATGATGATGATGATGATGATGATGATGATGATGATGATGATGATGATGATGATGATGATGATGATGATGATGATGATGATGATGATGATGATGATGATGATGATGATGATGATGATGATGATGATGATGATGATGATGATGATGATGATGATGATGATGATGATGATGATGATGATGATGATGATGATGATGATGATGATGATGATGATGATGATGATGATGATGATGATGATGATGATGATGATGATGATGATGATGATGATGATGATGATGATGATGATGATGATGATGATGATGATGATGATGATGATGATGATGATGATGATGATGATGATGATGATGATGATGATGATGATGATGATGATGATGATGATGATGATGATAATAATCATAATAATTCTAATGTTCACGAGAATGCAACTGACGGAAGGGATCAACGGGCATTATTAACACAGATGTCAGAATCTGATTCTTATTACGAGCAACTAACAATATATCCTATGAATCCTGAAAAGGCAAATAAGACTGCGACGGAACTGTATCAAATGTTGAAGGTTCAAGATGTTTTTCTCGATAACCGTCATAAATATCTAGATCTGAAATGTTTTCCAACATTATATCCATACGGAATTAATGGACAAGATGAAGAAAGGGCAATTCGTCTCAGTAATTTTGAATTCATAAAGACAAAGTTAATGTCTAAGCATCCCCAATTCCGATTGAATCAGCAATACTTATTTTACCTATTGAACCAAAATAATATACGGCAATTAAAGCATGGAATATACCATAAAACGAATTTAATTAATGCGAAAGAACGATATACTGCCGCTAGATATTTGCACGAGTTATGAAAAGGCCATCTTGAAGAAAATTTAAGTACAATTTATGGAAGGTTGTGAAACACGGAGCAATTTTGGAAAAAGCCGAGGTCTGACTTAAATTGTATGATTCACAATTACGGACCAGCTACATGGTTTCTTACATTAAGTCCAGCCGAATGGATGTGGTCAGATTTAACTGACTATCTCCGGAAAATAAATCCAGCGGCAATGCTTCACATGACTCCACATCAACTTATAGCTGCCGATCCAGTGTCAGTATCTAGATTTATAGATAATAAATTTCGGGCTATGCTTGATTTTATATGTTCCAATGATAATCCCATTGGCGAAATTACGCATTACTTTTGGAGACGAGAATATCAAGGAAGGGGTACGCAACATTTTCATTTACTAATATGGATTAAAGATGCACCAATACTGGGAGAATCATCGAATGAGGAAGTAGCGAAATTTATAATGAAATATGTCACATGTAGATTTCCAAATAAAAACGTTTCCCCTACATTATATAGAAGAGTAAATACACACCAAAATCACATCGATAATAGTTATTGTTTGAGATCTGTGAAAAGGAAAAATAAAATAAGGCGTGTTTGTAGATTTGGGTTTCCACGTCCCATAACCAACTCTTTTGTAATGAGAGATGTTGCTGGTTCTATTGTCGGGAGACGAAAATTACGTGCCAAAAGTCGGTTATACGATCTTCCTCGGAATGATCGAGAAAAGTACATCAATAATTATAATCCCGCAATTTTTATTGCTTGGGAAGGAAATATGGACATACAATTTATTGGTGAAAAATCTACTTTACTAAACTGGTATTGCACCAAATATGTTTCAAAATCAGAAAAAACTCATGGTGATGATGTTTTTAATCAAATAAATTCTACGAAACCTCTAATTTCTCGTATTTGGAACGTTGCTCTACGTACAATGTGTAATAGAGAATGTGGTGCACTTGAAGCTGCGGATACACTTTTGGGAAACCCGTTGTTTGGTACTGATCCAAAGACTACTATTAGGTGGTTAGATGTCAATATTATTCGAAACAGAAAACTTAAATCTAAGAAGGAAATTGAAGATATGGATCCGGAATCAACTGATATTTTCTGTAAAAGCTTGGTTGATTACTATTATCCAAAGAGACCGGTTCAGTTAAGTGAAATAAATCTGTATGATTTTGCTAAATGGTACGACATAACTTCTGTTGAACCAAAAAGAAAAAATCTCGAATATTACAAAATTCACGAAAATCAGTATCTCAAAAGACGTGGTGATCGTGGTTATCTTATTAATCACTATAAAAACGACGTAAATACGAAACCAGAAAATTACCATTTTGCCTTACTATTGTTATTTCAACCTTGGCATGATATCGAAGAGCTTTCAAATGGATGTGACACTTATACCGAAGCATTTTTGTTAAAACAAAAGCAACTTCAGGGCGCAATACAATATCACGAACGTATTAATGTAATGAAGAAAGCTGTAGAACGAGAACAGTTGTTGATTTCCAGAAAATTGGAAGAAATTGAGAAACAGGATAATAATGAACAGGACAATGTCGATAATGAGCATCTCAATTTTCCAGTCGGATGCGACCCGATAATAGCCGAGGATGCAATGAAAGATTTCAAAAATTTGCATGACAAGCAAAAAACAATTGACGTCCCGCAAATGATATCAGAGTTGAATTCTGACCAAAAAAAGATATTCGATAAAGTAGTGACAACCATAAATTCCAAAAATAACATTCTCAGAATGTATGTAAGCGGAGAAGGTGGAACCGGCAAAAGTTATCTCATAAAAACGATTAGATGTTGGTTAAAACAAACTACTGGGAAGGATACAGTTGTGGCTGCACCAACTGGCATTGCCGCGTTCAACATAGATGGCTTAACAGTTCACAGACTTTTCCAGTTACCAGTTGAACATGGTAAGACGCCTAAGTATCGGGAACTTTCAGACATAGTTTTACAAACTATTCGCATTCAGTTGAAAAATGTATTGTTGATTATCATTGATGAAGTATCTATGATTTCAAATGTTACATTAATGTACATACATCTTCGACTGACAGAAATCTTCGATACATTCCATCATGAAGATGGTTGGTTTGGAGCTAAGCACATACTTTTATTTGGAGATTTGTTGCAGCTACCACCTGTACATGAAGAGCCAGCGTTTATACAACTTTCAAAAGATAAAGTTGATTTCCTATTAGGTTCATTAGGAAGTATCGACATTTGGAAGAAATTATTTCAGTACGAGGAGTTGACAATAAATATGCGCCAAAAGGGCGATACTTCTTATCGTGAGTTACTTTCAAGGGTACGATTAGGATATGTCACAGATCAACACACAAATAAGAGAAATAAAAAAAATAAAACAAACAAGAAAAATAAACTTTAACACTACGACGTTTAGCGATAGGGTTCAAGAAATTTGCAATTATATAGAAAAATTACCGACAGATTCGGTATGCCTCCTGCCGACTTGTCATATGTGTGAAGTTTTAAACGAGCCCATGTTGCAAAAAGTAACTTCTAATGAGATAAAGTTAGTCGCACACGATGCAACAAATTGTATACCTTATCTTAAGAATAAAATTTCAAAGATACTCAATAAGGATGACGAGGACACCACAAGAACAGCCGGTCTTGCTAAAGTCATTACTGTTAAAATTGGAGCTAAAATTATGATCAGACGGAATATAGATGTCACGCTAGGACTTGTTAATGGCACAATTGGAAAAATTGTGAGTGTTTCTAAAGCCTTAGATTGTGATGATATAGAAAAAGTAAGATTGTGTCTATCAAGTGGAGCGGAATACGATATTGAAAGAGTTGATGTGAAATTTGAAATAACAGACGGAGCGTTTGTTATACGGAAACAATTTCCTGTTTGCCTCAGCCATGGTATTACCATACATAAAAGCCAAGGCTTAAGCTTAAAAAATGCAGTTGTAGATGTTGGCAACTCTATATTTAATTGCGGACGAACATACGTTGCTCTTTCCCGAGTGACATCTTTGGACGGGTTACACTTAATTAATTATGATCCGTATTCTGTGAAAGCAAATGAGTTAGCCATACTAGAATATAATCGTTTAAGAAAAGAATTTCGTACTGATCTTGCAATGATTAATGTGTCTGAAAACCGCGGGACCAAAGTTCAAGATGTAGTTTGGGTGATACCTAAAAATGTTGTAAATTGTCAATCGGAAGGTCCTGGTATTTTCAATGCAGAAGAATGGCATATTAATCCGTTTCAAAATATGGATGGAGTATCATGTTACGCCAATGCGTCTATTCAAAGCTTATTTCATTGCAAATTTATTAGAGAACAGTTACTGAAAACAAAAGATGACAATGTCTTAACTCAATTAATTCGAGCTTACGTAGGAAGAAAACAAAATCTTACAACCATAACTGTTAGGCATTTTACGGGACCCCAGTTCAGCGAAACATTACAGCAAGATGTTGTCGATTTTATAACAGCTATTTGCTCCAAGTCAGAAATCGTTCGATCTGTTAATAAACATCAATTAATAACCAAAATACGCTGTCAAACATGTGAGTATATTACTACGTCTGAACTGCAATAAAATTCTGTCTTGTTCTTATCAGTTCCAAGTATTACGAAAATTTATACTTTACAACAACTTATTGATTATACTTCATCCTACTGGTCAAAAATTGATGGAGAATGTAATAATTGCCATTCCAAAAACAGATTTGCACAAGCCAGTGTCACAGAGAGTAATAGAGTTATAATATTTCAGCTTCCTTTAATATCAATGACAATGCAAAACAACAATGTTGCTTTAACGAAAGTTAATATTGGTATAAAAAGTGTATCAACCTCTCGCATTATTATATGTGGGAAGAAATACAAAGTTGCCAGTGCAATATTTCATCACGGTGGCAATGTACATGAAGGACATTACACTAGTATTTTAAGAGTAGGAACTTCTGCCTGGGTTCACGCTAGTGACTTAAAAATTGAAAAAAAAACCATGGCCTAGAAATGCTAAAAATATATACACTATTATTTTGGAAGAAATTTGAACTAATTTGAAAAGAATTTTATTAATCAGTAGAAATAAATTAATCTTTAGAAAATTAAAAACGTATATAATCACGTATGTTATACATACAAAATTCATCTTCAAATATTCGAAAATGAACGTTTATAAATACTGTGCAATATAGTGTCATACTTTTGAAGATGGAATAACATGTCTTTTTATTTTATTTCTTATTATACGCAAATAATTTAAAAAAAATGAAATACATTTGAATTAGAAATTAACTCATGTGCTAACTTGATGATAATAGATAGACAATTAAATTAAAACATTAAATATACGCAAACAATGGAATCACTAGCAAAATAAAAAACTTCTCCTTATTTTAATAATTTAAATCTTTCAAACTTAAAATCTTTTAAACTTATTTAGTGAGTATTATTTTCAGATGGGAGAATATTTGCAAAAAGGAAACAAATCCCCCTAAAAAAACACCTTTGGTGCAAAAAATTGAGACAAGTTCATGTATGAAAAGTGGCATCTCTACAAAAAGTACATCTGATGCAAAAAAAAGCTCTAAAAATTACAAAACTACATGAAACGTCCAAAAATAAAAAATGATTATAATAAAATTATAATAAAAAACAAATACATCATATTTTTTATAGTTTATAGAATAGAATGAATACCCCCTAAAAAAAGACCTTTGGTGCAAAAAAATTGAGACAACATGTATAAAAAGTGGCATCTCTACAAAAAGTACATCTGATGCAAAAAAAACTCCAAAAGTTACAAATTTACACGGAACGTCCAAAGATAAAAAATGATTATAATAAAAAACAAGTACGTCATATTTTTTATAGTTTATAGAATAGAATATCACGTCTAAAAAATATTACTAGAAAACATAGTTTTGTAGTAGATTGTGAAAATATTCAGCCAAATAAAGAAGTGAAATCCGGTAACATTAGACAAGTTCATTTTCCATTATATTGATACGAATTTTGAAAATCTTCAGCCAAATAAAGTATTGAAATCCGATAACAATAGACAAGTTTATTTTCCGTTATATTAACAATCAACGAAGTAATTGAACATTTTATAAGTTTTTGTAAAATTTTACATTTATTCCACAAGTCATAGGAACGAAAGAAGGCAATCAATTAATATTAAATGTTAAATAAGAGTACCACGAAAATAGTTACGCAGCAAATTGTTAATTTCTTATTACTCCCTCTGTCCCATAATACTTGATTTTCGTTTCGTGGTCGCGGCTTATTATCACAAATATATGGCTCTTCTCAATATTTTTTTCTTATGAATTTAATTGATCATACTTCTATAAATACTCTTAAATTCAAATATACTACCATTTTTGTCAAAAAATTAATTTTAAAGAAACATATCCAGTAATATGGGACAAGAAAAAAGGAGAAAACTATGAAGTATATGGGACAGAGGAAGTATTACATTGGACCAGAAGTTCACAAAAGTACCTGGTACTCTCCACTTCATATGATTTGTCAATTTCTTACATGGCCTCTATATATCTTGTCCATGTGGAAATATCTGTAGTAATTAAAACAAAATGGAAAGAATTTTGTCTGTTTACGTGATTAGAACCGGTACTGAACTTGTCGGGCCCCGAACCGTAACGATAAGCAATAAATATCCTATAATTTAGACTAATAATTAAAACCGAAACATCTGAATTAATAATGTCATAATTAATAATGTCATAAACAAACAATCACAAAGGTTTGTTAACTTCTTTGACAATATTAAGACTACTTATTAATATTCAGCTAAAGATATTTACATTTTAGAGCGCATGTTAAAACACTAAATGTTACATCTCTAACATGTTGACTGCCGCGCGTACTTCCAACCCCTAAAAAAACATCTGGTGCAAAAAGGTGAAACAAGCTCATGTATGAAAAGTGATACCTCTACAAAAAGCACATTTGATGCAACCCCCCCCCCCAAAAAAAAAAAATTCTAATTTATACAAAATGTTCAAAAATTAAAAATGATTATAATGAGAAACGAATACATCATATTTTGTATAGTTTATACAAGTTCAAATTTTCCATTTATCCATATGATTTTTGAAAAACTTCGGCCAAATAAAGTTGTGAAATCCAATAACATTAGACAATTTCGTTTTTTCCATTATGTCAATACGAAGTAATTACATTGAACCAAAAGTTCACAAAAGTATCTAGTACTCTCCACTTCATATGTTTGTCAATTTCTTCCGTAGCCTCTATACATTGTCCGTGTGGCATATATGTGGTAATTAAAACAAAATGGAAAGAATTTTTTCTGTTTACGTGATTGAAACCGGTACTGAAATTGTCGGGGCTTAACCCAAATGACAAGCAATAAATATCTTACAACTTAACTTAATTTTACCGCATTATGAATTAGTAAAGATTAATTATTAGTCTAAATTATAGGATATTTATTGCTTATCGTTACGGTTCGGGGCCCGACAAGTTCAGTACCGGTTCTAATCACGTAAACAGAAAAAATTCTTTCCATTTTGTTTTAATTACTACAGATATTTCCACATGGACAAGATATATAGAGGCCATGTAAGAAATTGACAAATCATATGAAGTGGAGAGTACCAGGTACTTTTGTGAACTTCTGGTCCAATGTAATACTCCCTCTGTCCCATATACTTGATAGTTTTCTCCTTTTTTCTTGTCCCATATTATTGGATATGTTTCTTTAAAATTAATTTTTTGACAAAAATGGTAATATATTTGTATTTAAGAGTATTTAAAGAAGTATGATCAATTAAATTCATAAGAAAAAAATATTGAGAAGAGCCATGAATGGTAGTATATTTGTATTTAAGAGTATTTGAAGAAGTATGATCAATTAAATTCATAAGAAAAAAATATTGAGAAGAGCCATATATTTGTGATAATAAGCCGCGACCACGAAACGAAAATCAAGTATTATGGGACAGAGGGAATAATAAGAAATTAACAGTTTGCTGCGCAACTATTTTCGTGGTACTCTTATTTAACATTTAATATTAATTGATTGCCTTCTTTCGTTCCTATGACTTGTGGAATAAATGTAAAATTTTATAAAAACTTATAAAATGTTCAATTACTTCGTTGATTGTTAAGGGGCCATCCATAAATTACGTCAGACATTAAGGGGGAGGGAGGGGGTCAACAAAGTGTGACACCGTGTGACAAGGGGGGGTACGAGTCATGAGCTTCGTGACGTCACATATATTAGGGGTACCGAAAAGTAATCAAAATTTCTTCAATGAGCTCCACCACAGTTAGTTTGTGAAGAAATTTTGATTACTTTTCGGTACCCCTAATATAAACCTAAAGTATTAAAACTCTAAATTTCAACTCTAACGAAAAATTTTAAACTATTACCATCTGTATCAATACTATTATAAGATTTAAGGGGTTATACGCACTTAGAAGGCCGAAAAAAGGCGATTTTTCAAGAATTTTTCCTGGAGAGACATTTCAATTCATTAATTTCAAACTTTGTGTATATATTGTAGTAGTCTTTGACTACTTTCTCAATTTTTTTGCTATAAAAATAATCATTCTGACAGCCGCTGCAGCCAATATCCGGGAGCACCTCGAAAAAACACGTTTTGCGGTGAGCACGATATCTCCGGACTAGGTTATCCGAAATAAAAAAACCAAAATTTTTTCGTTAATATAATACATTATCTCGTGTTTGATCGTTGGGTTTTACAAAATACTAATTTTTAACAAAATGGCGGCTTCGTAAAGCAGAAATATCAATTTTTCATGAGAATTTTTGACCGTAAATTGTTCATAAAATGAAAAATATTTGTCGTAGAGTTAAAATCAACGATTAATTACTAGATAATATATCTATAAAGCTTGTGTAAAAATTTAAGACCGATCGGTTGAGCCGTTTTTGAGAAATCTTGCTCACCACAAAACGTGTTTTTTTTTCGAGGTGCTCCCGGAGATTGGCTGCAGCGGCTGTCAGAATGATTATTTTTATACCAAAAAAATTGAGAAAGTAGTCGAAGACTACTAGAATATATACACAAAGATTGAAATTAATAAATTGAAATATCTCTCCAGGAAAAATTCTTGAAAAATCGCCTTTTTTTCCTCCTTCTAAGTCCGTACAACCCCTTAAATCTGTTTGTATCACTTTTTGGCGGAGAACGAAGTGACTGCTATGCCAATCATAAATAATATAAAAGAGTGGGTGCAAAGTCCATGGACACATGATGTTTAAATTTTGTATCGCTTATTTGATTTGTTATACAGGGTGTTCCATTGTAGCTTTCGCACCAAGATTTCTCAAAAACTATGAGAGCTGGCCAAAAATGTTTCGGACAAAAGTTGCTCAATTTCGAGGGGGACATATTCTCATGACTTTTCCTTTGACCTTGGAGGTCACGTTCAAGGTTATTTCAAGGTCAACCTTTTTTTTTCAATGGAACTACCTATTTTTTATTGCAGATTCTTATTTTACAGAAAAAAACAAACAACTTTTATCTCAAACGTTTGTTCATCCAAAGTCATGAGAATATGTCCCCCTCGAAATTGAGCAACTTTTGTTGGAAATATTTTTGGCTGGCTCTCATAGTTTTTTAGTAATCTTGGTGCGAAAGTTAAAATGGAACAGCCTGTATTTTGTAAAATTTCTAAAACGTTTGATTTATTGTTGATTTTATAACAAAATTTTTTAAATAAAAATATATAAGTAATTTTGAAAGTGCTCTTTTATTTTGATAATTCCTAAATGTAACATTGCAAAATATGTGACGTCACATCAGGGGAGGGGGTCGCACAAATGTGACCACCTGTGACAAGGACGGGGGGGGGGGGGGCTCCAAATATCATGTAATTCGTGTGACGTAATTTATGGATGGCCCCTAATATAACGGAAAATAAACTTGTCTAATGTTATCGGATTTCAATACTTTATTTGGCTGAAGATTTTCAAAATTCGTATCAATATAATGGAAAATGAACTTGTCTAATGTTACCGGATTTCACTTCTTTATTTGGCTGAATATTTTCACAATCTACTACAAAACTATGTTTTCTAGTAATATTTTTTAGACGTGATATTCTATTCTATAAACTATAAAAAATATGACGTACTTGTTTTTTATTATAATCATTTTTTATCTTTGGACGTTCCGTGTAAATTTGTAACTTTTGGAGTTTTTTTTGCATCAGATGTACTTTTTGTAGAGATGACTAGAATATATACACAAAGATTGAAATTAATAAATTGAAATATCTCTCCAGGAAAAATTCTTGAAAAATCGCCTTTTTTTCCTCCTTCTAAGTCCGTACAACCCCTTAAATCTGTTTGTATCACTTTTTGGCGGAGAACGAAGTGACTGCTATGCCAATCATAAATAATATAAAAGAGTGGGTGCAAAGTCCATGGACACATGATGTTTAAATTTTGTATCGCTTATTTGATTTGTTATACAGGGTGTTCCATTGTAGCTTTCGCACCAAGATTTCTCAAAAACTATGAGAGCTGGCCAAAAATGTTTCGGACAAAAGTTGCTCAATTTCGAGGGGGACATATTCTCATGACTTTTCCTTTGACCTTGGAGGTCACGTTCAAGGTTATTTCAAGGTCAACCTTTTTTTTTCAATGGAACTACCTATTTTTTATTGCAGATTCTTATTTTACAGAAAAAAACAAACAACTTTTATCTCAAACGTTTGTTCATCCAAAGTCATGAGAATATGTCCCCCTCGAAATTGAGCAACTTTTGTTGGAAATATTTTTGGCTGGCTCTCATAGTTTTTTAGTAATCTTGGTGCGAAAGTTAAAATGGAACAGCCTGTATTTTGTAAAATTTCTAAAACGTTTGATTTATTGTTGATTTTATAACAAAATTTTTTAAATAAAAATATATAAGTAATTTTGAAAGTGCTCTTTTATTTTGATAATTCCTAAATGTAACATTGCAAAATATGTGACGTCACATCAGGGGAGGGGGTCGCACAAATGTGACCACCTGTGACAAGGACGGGGGGGGGGGGGGGCTCCAAATATCATGTAATTCGTGTGACGTAATTTATGGATGGCCCCTAATATAACGGAAAATAAACTTGTCTAATGTTATCGGATTTCAATACTTTATTTGGCTGAAGATTTTCAAAATTCGTATCAATATAATGGAAAATGAACTTGTCTAATGTTACCGGATTTCACTTCTTTATTTGGCTGAATATTTTCACAATCTACTACAAAACTATGTTTTCTAGTAATATTTTTTAGACGTGATATTCTATTCTATAAACTATAAAAAATATGACGTACTTGTTTTTTATTATAATCATTTTTTATCTTTGGACGTTCCGTGTAAATTTGTAACTTTTGGAGTTTTTTTTGCATCAGATGTACTTTTTGTAGAGATGCCACTTTTTATACATGTTGTCTCAATTTTTTTGCACCAAAGGTCTTTTTTTAGGGGGTATTCATTCTATTCTATAAACTATAAAAAATATGATGTATTTGTTTTTTATTATAATTTTATTATAATCATTTTTTATTTTTGGACGTTTCATGTAGTTTTGTAATTTTTAGAGCTTTTTTTTGCATCAGATGTACTTTTTGTAGAGATGCCACTTTTCATACATGAACTTGTCTCAATTTTTTGCACCAAAGGTGTTTTTTTAGGGGATATGCTTATTCTCAAACCTTCTATATGGCACGTTGGAACGCCATTTGTGAGGCTATTCCAGTCCACGTTGGATCTTTATGGCCGGGATATTCAGGGATAGATTTTGGCTTCCTGGATTCTTATACGACAAAATTGGGCGCCAGATCCGGCTATCCGAATCAAAATCTCTATACTTCCTCAGAATCCAGGAAGACCAAATCTTATCGGCGAGGCTAACTCTTGTCGGCGAGGGGAACGAAACGTGGGGTCTGGTGAGACAAACTAAAGAAATCTAAATGCACAGATCTAAATAAAAGAAAATAAGAATTTAATGAATATTAAATAAATACAAAATCTGATCTTGAGAGGGCTTTGACAACTAATCCATATAACAATTCGCCCTGGAATGATTCGACTTTACTACACAAAACATTTCCGGATCATACGACTCTGATCTTAAAGAATAACATGATCTTTATATAACTTTAACATTTCGAACAAACAAATAACTGAATGGTACAACCGCCCGAATTAGACGCCGGACGCACTCCAACCTCGGAAGGACGCCATGTGCAAAATTGGTTCATACCACGTGCAAGGAATCTTCCTTGAACCTGGTGGAACCCCGAAAACCAATTGCAAGTCCCAACAATAATGCAAAGTGCACTCACCGGTACTAAAGGATTTATGGAATCTGCCACGGGCTTCTCGTTCCAAAATCAATCACGGGCCTCTTATTCCAAAATCTGTCACGGGCTTCTAGCCGGATTCTGCCCTTGGCTGCTGGCTCTTTCTCCCAGTGCACCTTACAATAGTTCCGGGACGACTGACAAAATGTCTTCGGGGTTACGCACCTTTATCGTTCCTTAATTCTAATATCTTCCGGCGGGAGAAGATCTAGGTCGATAAGACAGTCTTGTATCCTGATAGGGCGGGTGATCGACCGCTTATCAGTCCGTACGTGTCCTGCCAGATGTCGCCAAATAGTCCAGATCGATGTTCGGCTGGAGATGATCGAAGTTGGCCCCGAGGATGACGTCACAGCCTCTTGGTGTCGTCTGCTTATGCCTTTTCTGGACGAATAAGGGCGTCCCCGTATTCGTCAAGACGTTTCTGGATCTCTCGGTTCTCCTAGGTCTCCAGGTTACCTTCTCCATCGACGATCCTCCGTCTTTTACTCTCTCTCGATTTTGCCGGAATATATATAAAAGATATTTCCATGAGAAATATATCGATTTCTCACAAGGAAAGGTCTCCAACCCGACCTCACCGATTTCAATAATTTTTGGATATGTTGTAGTACTCGAAAAACTAAGAGACACGTATTTTTTTTTATGTGCGGTAACTCGCTTTAGAGGGGTGAAAACCACCCCTAAAGTTTTATCCGAAAATCGTTTTTTTATCAAATCTCGGCTTCTAATTGATGTTTTTTAATAAAACAAAGTGGAAAATATTTGTCGTAAGAAGTCGAAGATTTTAGGTGTATTTATGACCCAAGCGGTTGCAACCCTTATTTTGTATTTAAAGAAAAATAGATTTTTTATGCTTCTTTTCTTTATAAAAACCAGGATATGAACTGAAAAAAATAAAGAAAAGCATTTCCGTTTACTCTATCGAATATTTCAGTTGTCGTGTTTCAGGATTGTTTACACAACCGCCCTCAAATACCGCAAACTACCCCTTAAAATAATACATCGCATGTAATGATGAAAACAATTTTTTTTTCTTGAGATTTATTACACATGGAAACAGAATGTAATTTATATAAAATACAAACATTTTATACATTTTTTGTAATATAGTAGTATAAAAGGGGTGATAAAAGTCACCCCCCGAAGTGAATTATTCAATATAACTCGATATTTATTAATATTTTTTAATGGAACTAATTAAAAATTATTTTTGAAGGGAAGATTTATCCTTTTTTACGAAGGGATTTTTTACGCAACCGCCCCCAAATACCGTAAACTACCCCTTAAAGTAATACAGCGCATGTAAATGATGAAGAAAGTTTTTTTTTCTTGAGATTTATTACACGTGGAAACAGAATGTAATTTATATCAAAAACTATCGTTTTATAAATTTTTTGCATTATAGTAATATAAAAGGGGTGATAAAAGTCACCCCCAAAAGTGAATTATTCAATATAACTCGATATTTATTAATATTTTTTAATGGAACTGATTCAAAATTATTTTTGAAGGAAAGATTTATCCTTTCTTACGAAGGGATTTTTTACGCAACCACCCCCAAATACCGTAAACTACCCCTTAAAGTAATACAGCGCATGTAAATGATGAAACAAATTGTTTTCCTTAAAATTACTTAAATTTAATAAGTTAGTAAAATATAATATTGTTTTATTTTGTGAATTGTAATATTGAAAGAAAATTTAAATATTTATAGGTTTGTCGAGAAAAAGTAATAATAATAATAATAACACAATAACAATAACAATAATAATAATGATGATAATGAGCAGCTATAATAATAATTATAAAAAAGTAACTCTGATATAATATAAAACAATATTATATTTTACTAACACATTAAATATAAATAATTTTAGAGAAAAAAATTTTGTTCATCATTACATGCGATGTATTACTTTAAGGGGTAGTTTACGGTATTTGGGGGCGGTTGCGTAAAAAATCCTAAAACACGACAGCTGAAATATTCCATAGAGTAAACGGAAATGCTTTTCTTTATTTTTTTTCAGTTCATACTCTGGTTTATATGAAGAAAAAAAGCATAAAAAATATAGTTTTCTGTAAATATAAAATAAAGGGTCGCAACCCCTTGAGTCATAAACACACCTAAAATCTTTGACTTCTTACGACAAATATTTTCCACTTTGTTTTATTAAAAAATATTAATTAGAAGCCGAGATATGAAAAAAAACGATTGTCAGATAAAACTTTAGGGGTGGTTTTCACCCCTTTAAAGCGAGTTACCGCACATAAAAAAAAATACGTGTCTCTTAGTTTTTCGAGTACTACGACATATCCAAAAATTATTGAAATCGTTGAGGTCGGGTTGGAGACCTTTCCTTGTCAGAGTGGTCACAGCGTCCGCAAAATACAATAATGACCCTAACTGGTGTCTCTGGGAGAGCTCTTATTTACTATCATGTCTCGTCGATCTTAAATAGCGAATGCATTTAAAATGCATCGTCACAAAATGTACATATGTGTCAGCTATCCATCACAAGTTCACCAAGCATTGCCGCCCGCCTAGCGGCGGCCGGATTTAAGATAGTAGCAAAATCCTGGCAAAACCCATGCAACGGCCAATTCTTTTATTGTGTAGCTTGCCCGCTATAAAAGAATTGGCTGTTGAATGGGTTTTGCCAGGGTTTTGTTATTATCTGAAACCCGGAAATAACTTTTTAATGAGCAGTGAGCGACGGTTAAGCTATTAGGAAGAGTTACTCGGGGACATGTCCTTGACAACATATCTCAAGGTCAAAGTGATAGGGGCTGGGTCCCCTAAACACCAGTTTTACCTAAATATGTATTATTTCTTCAGTCTATCGGTCTTAAATTTCTTTATTAACAAATTTGTTGTGTTGACGTTTCGACAACTAATACGTTGTCATCTTCAGAACACTGATTCTATTAATAATGTTAATTTCATATTATACTTTCTTACAATTAGATTTAAAATAATATAATAATTCGAAAGTACATATTAAAGGTATTAACGACTACGTAGGCGTTAACGACTACTTAGTAGTCGTTAACCCTTAACGGACGAGACCTAAGGGATCAGCGTTTAAAACTGGCGACTCTGAGTCGCCACTCGTCCGTTCAGGGTTAATATGTACTTTCGATTTATTATATTATTTTAAATCTAAGAAAATATAATGTGAAATTAACTTTATTAACAGAATCAGTGTTCTGAAGATGACAACGTATTAGTTGTCAAAACGTCAACACAACAAATTTGTTGATAAAGAAATTTAAGACCGATAGACTGAAGAAATAATACATATTTATTTCATACCTACGGTCAAAGAAGGGATAATTCACAAATGTAACAAAATAAACTACAACTTTATTTCTTACTTTAGATGTTTTTTAGGCAATTTATATTGAAAAACATTTAGCTTTTTGGTTATATAGAAATATTAGATAATATTACTAAACACTGTAACAAAATGTTTATTATATAGGGAGGATTCAATCTTACCATTTGGTTTTTGAAGTTTATAGGCTGAGTTCCGTTGTCCTTATTTGAGTAATTGTGCATCTTCAGGATCTAATAATTTTCTTTTCCTTTTGCATAATTTTAATCTTATCGTTGATATAAATGGATCAGTTGTTAATAATAGTCTGTGAAAAATGTCTTCATTTGTTGCTGTTCTTGAAATTTTCCTGGCCTTGTAACACCGATACTTTTTAAAATCTTTATGCCTTCTTTCCTGGGCTTCATCCGACAATTGTCCAATAGGAAGTAATGCATATCAAGAGAGACGGTAGTGTCTCGAGACAAGTTCATGTATGAATTGGGCGCGAGCGCTAACGTGTATCTTTTCTCGAAGCAACTAGGTGCGGGCACATGAAAAAGAGCCAAATTATGGTGTGTATATACACAGCTTCAAACTCCATACACTCAAAGGCATTCTGTCGCATCAGTGACAGCTCAAAATCGGTAAATTTGACGTAAATCTGACAAGGAAACTACCCGAACCCGAACTCACCGATTTTGATAATTTTTATATATGTTGTAGAGCATGAAAAAATAATAGACACGTATTTTTTTTATCTGCTAAAAAACGCTTTTAAGGGGTGAAAACTACCCTCAAAGTTGACTCCAAAAAAAGTTTTTCTGATATATTTCGGCCCCTAATGAATATTTTGCGATGGGACAAAATGGAAAATGTTTCTTCCGAAAAACGCTAGTTAATGAATGTTTTTTTGACTATTGGGGTTGCGACCCCTATTTTTTATTTTAGAAAAACGTTATTTTTCACTGATATATCCACTGTAAAAAATCAAATTTAGCTTTAAAAAATTAGAAAAAAATATTTTTGGAAATAAAATAAAATAATTAAGTTGACATATTTCAGGATTTTACGAAAAACCACCCCTACATTCCTTCGCTACCCTTTAAGGCGAATATCCACTTATAACAATGAAAAGCATATTTCTCCCATGAAATATACTATCTATGCGAAGCTGAATATTGTTTTCCATCAATTACGAGAGTGTAATGACATTTTCAAGCAGAAAAGAATTATGGGGTGACAAATTTCCACCCCCCAAATAACTTTATCCAGATATATCTCGGCTCCTAATGAATATTTTGCGATGGGACAAAATGGAAAATGTTTCTTACGAAAAACGCTAGTTGATGAATGTTTTTTTACTATTGGAGTTGCGACCCCTATTTTTTATTTTAGAAAAACTTTATTTTTCAGTAATATGTTCACTGTAAAAGATCAAAATGCCTCGAAAAATAAGAAAAAAATATTTTTGCAAATAAAATAAAATAATTCAATTGACATATTTCAGAATTTTGCATAAAACCACCCCTACAAATCATTCACTACCTTTTAAAGCATATATTCACTTGTCACAATAAAAGCACATTTCCCCAATGAAACATACTCTCCATGTGAGCTAAATATTATTTTCTATCAAGTACCATAGTGCAAAAAAGAATTAAAGGGTGACAAATTTCCACCTCCAAATAACTTTATCCAGATATATCCAAATATATATCATTATGTTTTAAACATTTCTATGAAGATTACCATTACTGTCACAACCATGTAGACTAATATATTTCAAACTGAAAATGTACAACATATAATTTACAATAAAATTATTTCTGTTATTTCATATTTACAGTTTGATAAAAAAAAAAATAAAAAAATAATCATTTAATTAGTCACCTACCTTACAAATAAATCTAACAGTATAAATTATACAAACATGTAAGGGGTTATCTTACCACTACACCATACTCCACAAACCCCATAAGCTTCTATATGCCCCTGTTCATAGAAATAAAAATCGAGACTACATGCATTCCACAATAAATATTTTGTTTAGTTCCATCGCAAAATATTCATTAGGAGCCGAGATATATCTGGATAAAGTTATTTGGGGGTGGAAATGTATCACCCTATAATTCTTTTTTGCACTATCGTACTTGATAGAAAATAATATTTAGCTCACATGGAGAGTATGTTTCATGGGGGAAATGTGCTGTTATTGTGACAAGTGAATATTCACTTTAAAAGGTAGTGATCGATTTGTAGGGGTGGTTTTATGCAAAATTCTGAAATATGTCAATTGAATTATTTTATTTTATTTGCAAAAATATTTTTTTCTTATTTTTCGAGGCATTTGATCTTTTACAGTGAACATATTACTGAACAATAACGTTTTTCTAAAATAAAAAATAGGGATCGCAACCCCAATAGTAAAAAAACATTCATCAACTAGCGTTTTTCGCAAGAAACATTTTCCATTTTGTCCCATCGCAAAATATTCATTAGGAGCCGAGATATATCTGGATAAAGTTATTTGGGGGGTGGAAATTTGTCACCCCATAATTCTTTTCTGCTCGAAAATGTCATTATACTCTCATAATTGATTGAAAACAATATTCAGCTCGCACAGATAGTATATTTCATGGGAGAAATATGCTTTTCATTGTTATAAGTGGATATTCGCCTTAAAGGGTAGTGAAGGAATGTAGGGGTGGTTTTTCGCAAAATTCTGAAATATGTCAATTGAATTATTTTATTTTATTTGCAAAAATATTTTTTTCTTATTTTTCGAGGCATTTGATCTTTTACAGTGAACATATTACTGAACAATAACGTTTTTCTAAAATAAAAAATAGGGATCGCAACCCCAATAGTCAAAAAAACATTCATTAAATAGCGTTTTTCGGAAGAAACATTTTCCATTTTGTCCCATCGCAAAATATTCATTAGGGGCCGAAGCATATCAGAAAAACGTTTTTTGGGGTCAACTTTGAGGGTAGTTTTCACCCCTTAAAAGCGTTTTTTAGCAGATAAAAAAAATACGTGTCTATTATTTTTTCATGCTGTACAACATATATAAAAATTATCAAAATCGGTGAGTTCGGGTTCAGGTAGTTTCCTTGTGAGAAGAAGTATCAGGAGTACATGAAACCAAAGAGCCATTTTGAAAACGTTTGAAAATCGGTTAAAGTGGCGGAATCACTTTAATAAAAGCGGTAAAATAGACTAAAATATGAGAAAAAGTATCAGGAGTACATGAAACCAAAGAGCCATTTTGAAAACATTTTAAAATCGGTTAAAGTGGCGGGATCATTTTAATAAAAACGGTAAAATAGACGAAAATTTGAGAAAAAGTACCAGGAGTACATGAAACCAAAGAGCCATTTTGAAAACATTTGAAAATCGGTTAAAGTGGCGGGATTACTTTAATAAAAGCGGTAAAGTAGACGAAAATTTGAGAAAAAGTATCAGGAGTACATGAAACCAAAGAGCCATTTTGAAAACATTTGAAAATCGGTTAAAGTGGCGGGATCGCTTTAAAAGCGGTAAAATAGACGAAAACATTTAACCCTTTCGTTGCTGCAGACGACTAAAGTCGCTTCGCGTAAAATGATGCCACCGACGTACTACGAGCGACTGAAGTCGCTCTGCATAAAATGCCCCCGACGTACTACGGACGACTGAAGTCGTTCTACATATAATGCCACTGACGTAAAAAAGTGTCAAAAAGTGTCAAACCAATTTTATTTCATTTTATTTCATTTATATTCCATTCAAATTTCACAAAAATTTTAGTAAAAGTATCAGGAGTACATAAAATCAAAGAGCCATTTCGAAAACATTTGAAAATCGGTTAACTTCAAAGTTCGCTAGGCCCTAGGCATTCAAATATGATCTGTTTTGTTTTCCGGGATATCCAAAAGACGAAAAATTTACCTTACCGACGAACGTTATGTATTGTATCATTTTTTTTTATTATCTCGAAATATAAAGCCGATAATAATAATTTGCAAAAAGAAGACAAATTCCCCTCAAAAAACACCTCTGGTGCAAAAAATCGCGACAAATTCATGTATAAAAAGTAGCATCTCTACAAAAAGCAGATCTGATGCAAAAAAACTCAAAAAATTTCAAATTTACACGAAACGTCCAAAAATAAAAATTTTGAAAATCTTCTACCAAACAAAGTAGTTAAATCCGATAATAATAGACAAGTTCGTTTTTTCCATTATATCTCTACGAATTACTTTGGACCAAAAGTTCACAAAAGTACCTAGTACTCTCCACTTGTGATTAGAACCGGTACTGAACTTGTTGGGCCCGAACCCAAAGAACAAGCAATAAATATCTTAAAATTTAATTTAATTTTACCGCATTCGGGGCCCGACAAGTTCAGTACCGGTTCTAATCACATAAACAGAAAAAATTCTTTCCGTTTTGTTTTAATTACCACGCGTACACGGAAGAAATTGACAAATCATGTGAAGTGGAGAGTACTAGGTACTTTGCATCAGAGGTGTTTTTTGTGGGGGTTTTATTATTTCTGAACCATGCATTAATAGTTTATGGATGGAGGCTGGCATATAATACCAGCCATAATGAACGACGAAATACTTTGCGGTACTTTGGATGTATGCATGGAACTTATCAGCATCTGTTGGATATGCAGACGAAATTACTTGTAAAATGATGTGAAATTTTTTAATTAGTTCGATGTCAATTCCTGTAATTTGTGCAGAGATTTCTGGATTGGAAAAGAATCGCCTTGCAGTATTACCACCTTTTGATGAACCCCATCCCTGCTTGTCATAATCAATTAACAAGCCCGTCTTTTTTTAAAACTGTTTTTGTATATATTCTTTTCTTTCTTGTCGAATCTTCTTTGTTTCCGGCGTATTAACTATCCATTTTTTAAATGGCAAATTATAAGAAATACAGGGTGTCCCAAAATTAATTGACCACCCGAAATATGGTGACTGCTGGTCACATCCCGAAACGAAATCCGTTTGCGAAAATGCGATAAGTACAACCGTTTTTGCGTAATATCACATTTAAGTTAGCCAATCAGGATGCACTCAGGATGGACTCTTGCAAAGTATGTGAAATGACAATCGTTTTAAAACGAGGCAGCCGCCAATATTCAGAGGTAATTCAAACAAATGATGAGTGGAGAGCGGAAAAAAAAGAATTTGAATTGTTGGTTTCTCCAACTTCACATGCTTTTGCTTATTGACGGAATAACGACATGAATGGAGTAAATTACCCCCTTCCGCACCTGCACCGTATGTTACAGACGGAGTCTGTTCTTTCGCTTATTCAAACGTGCAGAGTTAATTCCAAATGCTTTCGTTGACAGAAACTCGTGAATTGCCTCTCAAATGATGCACTACCTCGAAATAAATAATTATTTACTCCAAATTTAGTGGTTAAAACGGCAACAAAATTCATTTTTTCTCAAAATGAAAATGAAAATTGGGCGACTAACTATGACAAATGTTACACATGCTCCTTTGGAGAAAATACATTCAAATGTAGTTTCTACAAATAAGAAAGAGGGTATGTATAAGTCTTATCGTAGGGAGCTGCCGAATTTTCGATTGCATCTTGAGAAAAAAATGAGTTATCTACAGGGTTTTGCTATACCTTTCTAATTATAAGTTATCAATTATTTAACTGGGGTTAGTGCATTAATTAAGAGGCGAATCACGATTTTATCATGGACGAGAATATTTTTAAATAATTCTACTCGTTTAAGGGGGTACATCACAGTAAAAAAAATTTTCTTTTTAATTTCTTTTTTTTTTCATTTTTTGAAACCTACATTTCTTAAGAATACTCTCACCAAATTTTGTAAAGAAATTCGTAAAATTGACGGAGATACAGCATAAAATTTAGTTCTAACGAGGGCTGTACCAGGGTGATGGGTCACCGATTTCTCCCAATCTTTGCACACTTTTAGTAGTCCATTAGGACAATATAATGTGCAAATACTAAGGTGCACTTCTGAAGCGTTTTCGAGAAAATCGCAAGCAAAGTTTGCGATTTTCGACGCGACGAGTGTGTTCTCTGGCGTTGCGATGTTTAACAAGCAGTGGCGGCGGCCGAGTGGTTAGCGTTCCAACTTCGTGATCGCTAGGTCGCTGGATCGATTCCCTTTGGTGTCTTTTTCTTTTTTTTTTCTTCACTTATTTCATACATATTATAATTTAAAGGAAATATAACGCGAAAATATATTTATTTGCACGATTTTTTATTACAACAAACATATTTAAAATTGTGGATGAATAAAGGACGAAATGCATTGATTTTCATTCATTATTCTTATTTATTAAACAAATAATTACAAAAAAATAAGAATCAACCAAATATACTTAAATTTTAATTGTCTAATGCATCTTGAGGATTGCAAATCGTGAGATGATAGTTATCATACAAACAGGAGAAACATAAAGCGGCTTGTTTAGATTATGTATCGGAAAACAAATTTTTAATCTGCCCAAGGAATTAAACGTCACAGGGTTGGCATATTGGGTTACATTTAGGATCATCTAAATTGCATCAAAAACGAAGGGGGACACCTCAAAATGTTTCCTTATCAGTAAGTAATTTTTGCAGCGGTTCGTGATTTTTTGGGGCGTCTCTACGTAAAATGTATTCAATTTTATGTCCTCCGCCGACATTTGGACTTGAATCGATGTTCAATTGTATCGATGATTGAGATCCCTTTCAACTATAATCGAAAATACTTTTTACTAAAAAATTCAATGTTTTTCGCTCCTACAAGTGGCAGAATTTTTTTGGAAGGCTGAAAATACAGTGAACGGTGTATTTTCACATCCCAAGACAACTATGCTCCAATTTTTGAAAGAACGGATTTGTTAGGGATAATAAAAATCCGTTTAAACTATCATTGGAAACACTTTTTACTAAAATATTCCATGTTTTTGCTCCTACAAGTGGCAGCATTTTTTTAGAAGGCTGAAAATACATAGAAAGGTATAACTTCCCCACCCAGAACGTAGTCCGATTTTTGAGGAAACGGATTCTTTAAGGAAGAATAAATTCCACTTCATCCACCATTAGAAGCTTTCTTGACAGGTCCGTTCTCTCAAAAATCGGAACACGGTTCTACGGGACGTGGACTTACACCTTCCTGTGGATTTTCAGCTTTCCAAAAAGATGCTGCTACTTGTAGTAGCGAAAAACTTCGAATTTTTTAATAAAAAGTATTTTCGATGACAGCTGCAAGGGATTTTAATCATCCTTAAAAATCCGTTCCCTCAAAAATAAAAGAACGTTTGATTTGGAACATGGCATTACACTTCCCCGTGTATTTTCAGCCTTTCAGAAAAATGGTCTTATTCTTGAGAGTGAAACAAGTTTAATTTATTTAATCAATTTTAACACTCATTAAACTCGAAAAATACTTATCGTAGGATAATTTGTAAAAATATGTTTCTCGTATTTTTCCGCAAAGAATGCGTCTATGAAAGGAATAGCGATCATTCTGAATCATCCTGTATGAAAGATAATGTAATAGCAGTAATAGTAAAAAATTCAGCGTAGAAGATGCTTGAAAAGACCACACTTGCTGGGTCAAACTACTCTGCGGATTGTTTAATATGTCCAGGGTCAGATTTCAGATTCTGCCGTTGGAATTGCAGGTCAAATCTTCCAAAATTTCAATTTTCCCCGCCTACATTTGAAAGTAAGAACTGAAGGTTGCTCCGTTTTTGACAATTGAAATGTTCTTCGTGACGTTTAGATTAATTACTTTGTTTCCGTATCAGTTTGATTTCGTCTTCCGTCATAAGTAAATTAACGAAATAAAAGTGATAAAGTATATCGTGGTGAAAGTGTTTCAATAATAAATTTTGGGTAAGTTTAAAGATTTCATTAACTATCTTTCAGAAATTACATACGCACCTGCACACACTCACACCCACGCGAAAAATCCCTTCGATTTCGTTTCCTCGCTATCATATTTCCGATTCTCCTTTCCAAAATTCTGTAAGAGGGATAGATAGATAGATAGATAAATAGATCTATTTATGACCTAGGAAACTGTAGGTCAAAAGAAGATTTGAATTACAATGTAGAAGCATGTTTATAAGAATAATAAATACAACATAATTAAGTTGATAGGAAAATAAAGTGATGTAGAATAATTGTTGAAGAGAATTGTAGAATAATTGAGAGAAAGAGAGAGAGAGAGAGAGAAAGTAATGGCATACTCTGTAGGAGAATACACCGATATGGTGCCTTTATACGGGAAATGCGGTTCTAATGCCCGTGCAGCAGTTCGGGCATATCTTGAGCAATACCCCCATCGGAAACATCCCACGAAAAACACGATATCCGCTGTTGTCGCACGCCTTCGAGAGACGGGAAGCGTTATGCCCCATCGCCATACAGCGCGAAGACCCCGTTCGGCTCGAACTGCGAGAAATGAGGAGATGATTATTCAGGAATTCACTGAAAATCCGAGAACTAGTCTCCGCATCGCGGCACGTGCTTTAAATCTGTCGCGGATGACGATTCATCGCACGCTCCGGACAGAAAAGATGCATCCGTACCATTTCCAATGCCAATGGCTTCTTAACAGGCACGAAGAAGACCCGACATTCGTCCAAAATATTATCTTTACGGACGAATCTACGTTTAGCCGAACGGGGTTTTTGAAAACCCATAACCAACATTAGTGGGCTGCTGAGAACCCGCATGCATTTCAAGAAGTGCGAAATCATCAAACGCGCTTCAGCATGAATTTGTGGGCAGGTCTCGTTGGTGACTGCCTTGTAAGTGAAATTATTTTACTAATTTGATAAGTCTGATTTGATTGATTACATTTGATTCATTTGATTTACTTGAACCATTTTGTTTCATTGCTGAAGGTTGGACCATTTGAAATCGAGGGGACTTTAACGGGGCATAAATATTATCGTTTCTTGCGCCACAATTTACCCCCAATATTAGAAGTCGCTGGTATTACAAGGCAGCATCAAAGAAGACTTTGGTTGCAGCAGGATGGGGCTCCCGCCCACACATGTAGAGCTGCCAGAACAATTTTAAATAATAAATTTGTTGGGCGTTGGATAGGGCGTTATGGGCCACAGGTTTGGCCGGCTCGATCTCCAGACTTAAACCCTCTAGATTTTTTCTTTTGGGGACACCTAAAGTCCGAAATTTATAGTACCCCAATTGAAAGTATGGAACAATTAAATAATAAAATCGAGCGCGCTATCCGCAACTTAACACCACACATGTTAAGTAATTGGCAGCATAGCCTCATTCAGCGCGCACGGTGTTGTGTAGAATTGGAAGGGAGGCCTTTCGAGCATTTATTACAATAAATTTTATGTAATTCTGTTTTTTGCTGTTGTGTTCTATTGTGTTTTCTCGTTGTGTTATTGTATTTCCATTGTTGTGTTTTATTATTAAAAAATATTATTGATGAAAAAGTTTTTGAAGTTATTTCGAAAAAGTCTTTGGAAAGATCCTTAAAAGTTTTCTAGTACAGTGAAAACATAGCTGCAAAATCATTTCTACACCAGAATCGGAGAACATCAAATGAAATGCATTTTACGTAGAGACACCCCAAAAAATCACGAACCGCTGTAAAAATTACTTACTGATAAGGAAACTTTTTGAGGTGTCTCTCTCCGTTTTTGATGTAATTTAACCCATTAACGCCTAAAAGGCCACTCTGCGGACCACTAATTTTCAGCTTACTGTACGGATACAATTCGATTAAAAGAAAAAAAGCAGAACATGGAATTTATAGTTTTTTTAATGCTCTTTCAGATGGTGTCATTGAAAATATGAAAAAAAATTTATTGAGTACTCTAAAATGGAGTTGAAAAGAAAAAAAACGTTGAAAAAATAAACGTTGAATAAATAAAAATTTTTTTTTTATTGAATTTTTCGGCAACTTTCCCTTATGAAATTATCTTGAAACCACTGTAGATGGGGGACGCGATGTCTGAACTTGTGACGTGGAATTCGTCACGTCACTAAAGGGGGGTCTCGCGACCCCGATCTCCGACGTTCTCGATCCTAGAAAAACTTATGCATGCAAAGAATACTAGGGGGTTTTGGGCGCCAGGTACTGAGTACCACGATTCCGGGGATCTAAAATGCTCCGGCTGAGCCAGTATATGGAAGAGGGGAGGGTTCGACACGGTCGAGCAAAAAGAAAAACGCAAAATAAATAAAAAAAAAGAAGCAGCTATATTCAGTTCGAACAGAAACAAAAGAAAAATAACAAATAAAAGAATATTGCCGACCAGGGCACGCTGAGCCCGCTCAAAATCGATTTTGGGCTCCCCGTTGGCATACGGGAAGCGCCGAGCCCACTCGGTCGTCTTTATATGGAAGATGGTGGCCCTTACCGTACACCGGTCGTCTTCGGAAACTCGGTCGTCCGGGCTTCGATATCTCCCGGTTCCTCCTCCGGGTCTATCCGGGTAACTTCCGAACCTCTTGGGCACACGGAAGTTTCACGTAACGTCCCTTTTCTGCTAACGTCTCCGAGAAATCGGCAAAATTTATCGCGGAGAGCGATCGAGCGTGCAGCTACTCTCCGATCCGACGTGGAAGTTGCCTTTTCCGGTTTCTTCTTCGATTTGGCGAGAACCTCTCGAGTCGTTGAGAGTCTCGCCCGATACGACAGGGATCGTATCTCTTCCATGGGAACCGGATGCGGCTGTCGGGGACTCCGCCGAATATTCGGCCTCCTGTCCTGCGTAAATCTTGTGGCAGCGAGTATTTCCCTCGGGATTTCCGAACTCTCAATCGTGGAGTTGAACTACGAAGTTTTCTCCCCGGAAGTGTCGTGCTCCATGGCTCTCTTCATTCGTCGTCGCTTTTGAGGGGTCAGCGTGCCGTACGTAACATTTCGGGTTTCGGCCGACCGATGTCGCCATCGGTCCGATTATACAATATCGATCTTATCATTCTAAATCATACGCTGTTTCGAATCTGGCGTCGGTTCTAATACATGTTACCGACTGAGTCGGGACGCAATAGATTATCTTACAAGCTATTACCTTACAGACTAGAGGGACTTCCAGGTCGGATCGATAATTGTCAATCTACCGCGGTTTCTAACCTCAATTATCGATCCGAGTTTCCGCGTGTCACGGGTTACGGGACTTTTTGGGGCAGAGAATCGTTCTCTGTCACAAACTCCCCCCCCTTTAGACAACGTCCGGAGGACGGAAAGGGGTCACTTACCGTCCGAGCGGGTTCGTCTGAAAGACTAAATTTCACATCATTAGCAGACTCGATTATGCCATGGTCAACATATAATAGTCGATTCATTCTAAAAAAAAAGTAAAATAAAGTGAATAAATTAACTCGTTATACGTTTCCCTACTTGATCGTGTCTGAAGGTAGAGTCGGTCTTAGGATCTTACGATGGTATTAGGAAAATGAACTATCCATTCCTATGTTTCGTTGGTTAGTTTATACTCCGATAAGTTCGGGTCCTCTAAAGCTTGCTCTAGTGGTGACGAAGATTATAGCGGCGGGTAGAGGGAGGATCATGCAGGTTAGGATCAAGCGTAGGTTCTCTATCTACCCGATCGGGTGGTCGCGGGAATTTTCGCGGTCTTCCGCGTTTCCTCTTAGGGTTTGGTCCGCTTCCACTCGTCGAAGGCTGTGGTTCCGCCGTCTCGGTTTCTTTCGATTCTGGAGGATCCTCTTCGAGTACTTCGCGCCGCGATTTTTCGGGGCTGTCGATTCGCGCGGGTTTAAATCCGAGATATGCTGTTTCCCGATTATTACGCCATCTTGGTTACGTAATTCGTACGTTGTTCGCGACAATACTCTCGAGATGGTATACGGACCATCGTACTTCGGGGCTAGTTTCGCGGTAAACGATTGACTCGCGGAGGATAAGATCCTATTTCGTTTCCAAACGATATCTCCTTCGGAGAATCGGACGTCGCGCCTTCCCTGATTATAATATTTAGCCTGTTTTTCGTGGGCTTCCTCGAGATACTGCAGGGTTAAGTCGTGAATTTCCGACATGCGCAACATTCGATCCGTCCAGTCCTTCGCGTCTTGGACTGGAATGGTCACGTTTCCCTCGATTATCCGTTTCGCGAATTTCGGCGGTGATGGGAGTCGTCCAAAGTTGAGAAAAGCAGGACTCATCTTCAGTGTGCTGTGAACCGCGGTGTTATAAGCAAACTGAAATTGATGTAGGTGCTCATCCCAACGCTTATGATTTCCCCCGACATACGAAGCTATCATCGTTTTTAACACCCGGTTCATTCGTTCGACCGGATTAGCTTGCGGGTGATACGTTGGCAACGTCGCGAAATGGATACCGAAAGCTTTGAGAAAGGTAATTAATCGTTTATTCGCGAATTCCGTGCCGTTATCCGACAGGAAGATGTCGGGACATCCCCATCGGTATAAAACCTGTTTCTCAAAAGCTAACTCGACGGTTTTAGCGTTAGCAGCTCGCAACGGTACACACTCCATCCACTTGGTGTGTAGATCGTGAAACACCAAGACATAGGAATATCCTGCCGTACTTTTCGGAAAAGGTCCCATGATATCGGCGGCGACCACTTTCCATGGGCCATGGATGCTTCGTTGGCCCATCAATCCTTTCGGTGCTTGTTGCTCTACCTTTCCCCTCTGACAGGTATCGCATTTCCTTACATAATCGAGGGTATCGAGATACATCCCCGGCCAGTAATAATTTTCACTGGCCCGGAAGTAGGTCTTCGCGACGCCGAGATGTCCGGCCTGCGGCTCATCGTGGACTTCTCGTAAAATTTCCATTCTCATGCGTGGAGGAACGACGATTTTCCACGCGTTCAAATCGGGAACGAGATGATCGAGAAACGAGTTCGGTCGGTATCGATACAACACACCGTTTTCTGATTTCCACCCCTCGTTTTTCGCGGGGTATTTCGTTACATGGTCCAACCGATTATCGTACCACCGTATTTTCGCGGATTCGGTCGGAGGTTTCGGTACCTCCGAAGTCTCATCGATTACCGAAATTTCGGTGTTTTCCCCGATTTCTCCCTCGTACATTCTCGAAAGAGCGTCGGGTACGTGGTGTAATGCACCTTTGCGGTGAACGACTTGGTAGTCGTACTCGAGGAGTTCGAGAGCCCATCGAGCAAGGCGACCATCCGGACTTTTTAGATGGTGTAACCATCTAAGACTACTATGGTCGGTTATCACAGTGAAATGATACCCTTCCAGGTAGTGCCGGTATTTTCGAATCGCCCATACCACTGCCAAGCACTCTTTTTCCGTCACCGAGTACTTTCTTTCGGCATCCGATAGGGTTCGGCTGGCAAACGCAATGACGTGTTCCTTATCGTCAATCGTTTGCGTTAATACGGCTCCAATCCCGAAACTACTCGCGTCGGTTTGCAGAACGAACGGTTTACTGAAATCGGGCGTTGACAAAACTGGGGCAGACGATAATTCTGATTTTAACTTCTCAAAAGCTTCCTTTTGTGCGTCTCCCCAGTGCCATCGCACGTTCTTTTTCAATAACTTCGTAAGTGGAGTCGACGTTGTCGCGAAGTCACGCAAGAATCGTCGGTACCACGACGCCATGCCTAAAAATCTGCGTAATTGCGTAATCGTTTTAGGCGTCGGGTAATTTAATACTGGCTCGATTTTCTCGGGATCTACATTCAACCCGTTCCGATTCACTCGGAAACCTAAATACCTGACTTCTTCGCGACAAAACTCGCACTTTTCCGGATTTATCGACAATCCGGCTTCCCGAATTCGATCGAGTACTTTCCGCAACCATTTTAAATGGTCCTCGAAGGTCGGGGTAGCTACGATTATATCGTCGAGGTACGCGAATGCGCAAGGCTCCATTTCGGGACCGATTAATCGGTCAAGCAATCGCTGGAACGTGGCCGGGGCGCCTGATAAGCCGTAAGGCATTCGAGTAAATTGATAAAGGCCTTTCCCCGGTACCGTAAAAGCGGTCACTTCCTTGCTGGACTCTTCCAACGGGATTTGATGGAAGGCTTGGCTTAAATCGAGGGTCGAAATGTACCTCGCCGATCGTAATTTGTCCAGTATCCCTTCCATGTATGGAAGAGGATACGCATCCTTTTTTGAAATCGCGTTCACCTTCCTGAAATCGAGACAAAATCGGTATGTCCCGTTCGGTTTTTTGATCATGACGATCGGTGTCGACCACGCACTGTGGGAAGGCTCTATTACTCCTTCTCCCAGCATGCGATCGACCTCGTCATACATGGCTCGCCTTACCGGTGGCGACACAAGGTAATACCGCTGTTTAATCGGCGCGTTTCCTTGTGTATCGATCCGGTGTTCGATTAGCGTAGTTTTCCCGGTTTTACCGGATACTGACGGTATTTCCTTCGCGAGGAATGCCTTCAATCGCTCTTTTTCAGTTTCCGATAAATCGACGATACCATAACACTCTATAACATTTCGGGGGGTTAACTCGTCCGATGTACCTTCGGCAAAAACGTGTGGCACATCCGTTAATTTCGAAATCCACTGATCGTTCGCGCTATCAATGACGATTTCGAACGCGTTTACAAAGTCAATTCCGAGGATCATATCGGTAGAGAGACTCGGAATGATTCGTACGTCGAATTCTTTACCTAATCCGTCGACAGTTACCGTAAGAGTGGTTTCCTCTTTAATCGTTTCTTCCTGCCCGTTCGCGGTAATTATTCGATCTACCCGCGGCGTTCGGAACTCTCTCCCTTCCCGGAACCCGGGATTTAACCCATAGGCGCCAAGAAAGGATCGGCTGGACCCGGTGTCCAGTAAAGCCTTCACTATACGTTTGCCGACCTGAACGTAGATGAACGGTCTTGTCGGATTTCGGTTTTCGATTACCTCGTCACATGGCATCACGGGGTCAGCCGAAGTACTCGAAATTATCAGTTCGCTCGCGTCAGTCCTCTTGTCTTCGAGGGAAGTATCCGGGACTGTCGGGACTACTTCCCGTTTCCTTTTCCCGAACACCTCGGGCAGTTCGGCTTAGGGGCTCTGGAATTGCTACAGCGATAACAATGTCCCTCCTTCTTCGGCTGGGGACAATCTCTTAACAAATGCTTCTCGCTGCCACAGTTCCAGCATTTCCATGGGTTCGATTTAGAAGCTTCCTCCTTTCGAGAGGAAACGGAGCTTCCTGATTGCTGGATCGGGTGACCTCGCTCCGACCGGTCTGAATTCCGCATCTTTACCACCTTCGAATACGTGGGTTTTCCTTCCGGTTTCTCGGATGTTTTCCCGACGCGCTCTTCCGTCGAGGCTAAGTCACTACTCGAAGTTTTTCGATCGTTAAACTTTTTCGTTTTCGGCCTATACGCGAATTCGACTAGGGGGGAATCCTCCACCGACGGAGGTGGCTTAAATTGCTTGATATCGGCCCACAAGATTTCTCTCGCGGTTCCGAGATCAACCAGGTCCGCTAATGTTCCGATATCGTTCGGATTGAGTTCCCGCCTGTACGCCGGTCGTATATTCCGAAGGACTATTTCGAGTAAGTCGTCCGGACGAATTGGTCGGATCATTCGGGCTACGCATCCCTCGATACACGTGACAAAGTCCGCGATTGACTCGTCTTCTCCCTGTGTCCGCTTACGAATAAAATCGTCGAGTCTGTTTTGCAGATCTCGAGCACCAAATCGCGAGAGGAATTCTTGGCGGAATTGTCGCCAAGTTTCCCATTCATTTCGGTGGACTCGATACCACTGTAGTGGTAGTCCCTTGAGGATCGTGGGGAGGGCGCAAAGCAAGCTATCTAGGCTTAGTCCTCCCAAAGTTGCCCAATCTTCGACTTTCTCCAAAAAGTCTTCGGCGCTTCCGTCGTCCCTACCGCGGTACGAAATTCGCCACCGACTAACAGTGGAGGTCAGTGCCGAAGTCTCTCGAGATATACTCGGCATCCTCGGGGTGTCCTCTGTCGGTCGCGACGTCCTTTCGTGCGTAAAGTCCGTCCGCGGTCTACAGGTTGTGGCTCGATCCGTCCGGTAATCTGTTCGGTCTTCCGTTCGGTAGTCCGTCCGGTAATCCGTTCGGTACCCCTGCGGCGAAGATTGCGATAGTGGCACCTGCTGTGCCTGCGAGGCATCGCGAACTTCCACTTCGTTTCGCCTGCTCACAGATTCCCGGGGAAATCGAACATACGCGTCTTCTTCCGGTCGGGGTACTACCGAGTATGTCGGAAAATCGAGTAATCCTTCGTGCGTCTGTCGAGGGTACTGTTGGATTCGGGTCGAACTTCGAGGAAGGTTCCTATCCAGGAATGCCTCCCGTACCTCCGCTCCCAGCGGAGTGACTTGACCCGTCGTACTCGTCGTCGTCATTGTTGTTCCGGTACTCATCGTTACTGTTGTCCCGGTCGCGAGGGTCACTGGGGGTAACCAGTGTTGATCCCGAAACGTCACGGTCGGTTGTCGTCCCGTTCCTCGCCGCTCCGAGGATGATGTACTCGCGGTAGATGTCGTGCTTGTAACCGTAGTCAGCGTCGAGACGGCCAACGACACCAGCACGTCGGTAGTCACCGAGGTAGTCGGTGTCCGGGTTTGCGTTCCCGTCCCGATATTCGGATCGGTAAGAAACTCACCCCCTAGGGAGGAAACCGTCCAAAAATCGGTCGCCCTACCACGGGTTCCGCCGAGCAATCGGTGCTCGTATTCCGCTAACAGTGTCAATAAATCGCGGTGACGCTGTCGGCTAATATCTAATTCCGATAATTCGCCTATCGACATCATCGGCGCAAGTGCCGCTTCCGTTGCTACCGCTTCGGTTAAGCGTTGTCTATGTTGGAGAAATCTCGACCTTAATTCAACTAAGGTACCTTCGGTATCCAACCCTAAACGTTGCAACGCTTGCCGCAAGGCTTCCTCATCATAACCTAACAAAAGTTCATCGCAGGACGCGGTGGATTCGACATAATTGGGTACCTGTGCCATTTTTCGACTTCAAAAAAAAATTCTATAAATGGAAGGGAAAAAATTTTATTTTTCCCGCCGATACGGGTTCTCAAAAAAAAAATGAAAATTCGATTCGATCTCGATTTTATCTGCGACTCCGCATTCGATTCGGTTCCGCGGGCGATTCGATCCTCACGAACGGGGGAGAGAGAGGCAGCGAATAAACAAAAGAAAATTAGGTACGCGCTCCTAAACACTCCCGATAATAACGTATCCCACCTTCCTTCGGATGCCTAATTTCGATTATTATTATTCCCGAATTCCGATCAAATATCTTTCCCTTTCTATTCTATTTTTCGACTATAAACAACGAAAAAGAAAGATGATAATCACTCGCACACTACGACGGCAACCCGAAAGAAAATCGGTACACTATTATCCTAGCGACGGCCGATTACTCTTCCCGACCTGTCACTTTTCGATTTCGCGAGACTAAGTTCACTTCGGAGAAACTCGGTCGCGTTCGGTTCGGTTCGGCATTCTTCTATTCGAACGATAAAGCTACGGATGAACGTAACGGTCGGTGCGAACTCAATGGCTGAAGTTTCACACTCGCACTCCCGAAAATTTTCGATGGAAAAGAGAAAAAGGAAATAGAAAGAAATGGATGAATTTTTTATTTATTTTTATCTTTTAAAACACTCCGCGTAATCCTCTTCGCACTAATTCGCATTGGGCCCCACGTTGGGCGCCAATTTGTGACGTGGAATTCGTCACGTCACTAAAGGGGGGTCTCGCGACCCCGATCTCCGACGTTCTCGATCCTAGAAAAACTTATGCATGCAAAGAATACGAGGGGGTTTTGGGCGCCAGGTACTGAGTACCACGATTCCGGGGATCTAAAATGCTCCGGCTGAGCCAGTATATGGAAGAGGGGAGGGTTCGACACGGTCAAGCAAAAAGAAAAACGCAAAATAAATAAAAAAAAAGAAGCAGCTATATTCAGTTCGAACAGAAACAAAAGAAAAATAACAAATAAAAGAATATTGCCGACCAGGGCACGCTGAGCCCGCTCAAAATCGATTTTGGGCTCCCCGTTGGCATACGGGAAGCGCCGAGCCCACTCGGTCGTCTTTATATGGAAGATGGTGGCCCTTACCGTACACCGGTCGTCTTCGGAAACTCGGTCGTCCGGGCTTCGATATCTCCCGGTTCCTCCTCCGGGTCTATCCGGGTAACCTCCGAACCTCTTGGGCACACGGGAGTTTCACGTAACGTCCCTTTTCTGCTAACGTCTCCGAGAAATCGGCAAAATTTATCGCGGAGAGCGATCGAGCGTGCAGCTACTCTCCGATCCGACGTGGAAGTTGCCTTTTCCGGTTTCTTCTTCGATTTGGCGAGAACCTCTCGAGTCGTTGAGAGTCTCGCCCGATACGACAGGGATCGTATCTCTCCCATGGGAACCGGATGCGGCTGTCGGGGACTCCGCCGAATATTCGGCCTCCTGTCCTGCGTAAATCTTGTGGCAGCGAGTATTTCCCTCGGGATTTCGGAACTCTCAATCGTGGAGTTGAACTACGAAGTTTTCTCCCCGGAAGTGTCGTGCTCCATGGCTCTCTTCATTCGTCGTCGCTTTTGAGGGGTCAGCGTGCCGTACGTAACATTTCGGGTTTCGGCCGACCGATGTCGCCATCGGTCCGATTATACAATATCGATCTTATCATTCTAAATCATACGCTGTTTCGAATCTGGCGTCGGTTCTAATACATGTTACCGACTGAGTCGGGACGCAATAGATTATCTTACAAGCTATTACCTTACAGACTAGAGGGACTTCCAGGTCGGATCGATAATTGTCAATCTACCGCGGTTTCTAACCTCAATTATCGATCCGAGTTTCCGCGTGTCACGGGTTACGGGACTTTTTGGGGCAGAGAATCGTTCTCTGTCACAAACTTTAAAATTATGTATTGACAAATGTTTTTCCTTCACCAGGGTGATCCAAAATGGCGTCCAAAGTGAAAACTTTTACTGAATATCTGTCGGACGCTTTTACTAATAAACTATTAATTTACCGAAAAAAATGTTAAGAATAAGAAGTTCTTAGAATTTGTCAAGAAATACCCCAGCATGTTTTTAGATTTTTTTGACGCATTTAAAATTTTTTAACAAAATTTTTATAAATTTAAAAAAAATCACAGAAAAGTCTTTAAAAAATGCTAGTGTGTTCCTTTGATAATTCTAAGCTTTTTTTATACTTGTCAATTTTTTCTGAAGGTTGATAGTTTTTGAGTAAAAAAATCTAAATTGGCAGAAAAATTTACACGTATCGAAATCCGGCAGATTTTTTTACTGAAAAACTATCAATTTAAAAAAATTGACAAATGTAAAAAAGCTTAGAATTATCAGGGGAACACACTAGAATTTTCTGTGAATTTTTTAAAATTTATAAAAACTTTGTGTTAAACAATTTTAAATGCGTCAAAAAAATCTGAAAACATTCTGAGATATTTCTTGACAAATTCTAAGAACTTCTTATTCTTAACATTTTTTCGAAAAATTAATAGTTTTTTAGTAAAAGCGTCCGACAGATATTGATTAAAATTTTTCACTTTAGACGTCATTTTGGATCACCCAAGTGAGGGAAAAACATTTGAAATATATATTTTTAAAGTTCAGACATCGTGTCCCCCATCTACAGTGATTTAAAGATAATTCCATAACGGCAAGTTGCCGAAAAATTCAATTAAAAAAAATGTTTATTTCTTCATCGTTTTCTACCTTTCAACTCCACTTTAGAGTACTCAAAAATTTTTTTTAAATTTTCAATCATACCATCTGAAAGAGCATTAAAAAAAATGTAAATCCAATGTTTTATTCTTTTTATTCGAATTGTATCCGTACAGTAAGCTCGAAAATAGTGGTCCGCAGAGTGGCCTTTCAGGCGTTAATGGGTTAAATATGTATGTTGTAAAGCATTAATATTCAAGAGAAACGTTTTTTTCTTCTCGCCCAAGAAATATTTTTGGAGGCTTCAATCATCCATCAAAGTTGAGTATCTTGAGAGTTGATAATGCAGTTTCGCATAGAAAGAGTTGTCTGATTTCAATGAAACAAAAACTAAAATACTACTTATCGAAAGCAATGGAAAATACATTTAACAAAGAAATGTCTTCTTGACGGGTGAACCACCCTTCAATTTTTCTATTCCTCACTCTAGAGAACAAATTTATTAATAGATTTCGATAAAAAAAGGCAAAAAACGGTTGATCTGGTTTTGCTCAATTACAGGGTAAAGAATTTAAAAGGGAAAACTATCCTTTTTCACACTTATACGCTATCTTTCACACGGAATCTGTTTTTTTTTTCGCTATTTAAACGAGTAGAATTATTTTGAAATATTCTCGTCCATGATGAAATCCTGATTCGCCTCTTAATTAATGCACTAACCCCAGTTAAATAATTGATAACTTATAATTAGAAAGGTATAGCAAAACCCTGTAGACAACTCATTTTTTTCTCCAGATGTAATCGAAAATTCGGCAGCTACCTACGATAAGACTTACACATACCCTCTTGCATATTTGTAGAAACTACATTTTAATGTATTTTCTCCAAAGGAGCATGTGTAACATTCGTCATAGTTGGTCGCCCAATTTTCATTTCCATGTTGAGAAAAAATGAATTTTGTTGTCGTTTTAGCCACTAAATTTGGAGTAAATAATTATTTATTTCAAGGTAGTGCATCATTTGAGAGGCGATTCACGAGTTTCTGTCAACGAAAGCATTTGGAATTAACTCTGCAGGTTTGAATAAGCGAAAGAACAGACTCCGTCTGTAACATAGCATGCAGGTGCGGAAGGGGGTAATTTACTCCCTTCATGTCGTTATTCCGTCAATAAGCAAAAGCATGTGAAGTTGGAGAAACCAAAAATTCAAATTCTTTTTTTTCCGTTCTCCACTCATCATTTGTTTGAACTACCGCTGAATATTGGCGGCTGCCTCGCTTTGAAACGATCGTCATTTCACATACTTTGCAAGAGTCCAGTAGTAGCGACGTCGCGACGCTGCATCCTGATTGGCTAACTTAAATGTGATATTACGCGAAAGCGGTTGTACTTATCGCATTTTCGCAAACGGATTTCGTTTCGGGATGTGACCAGCAGTCAGCATATGTCGGATGGTCAATTAATTTTGGGACACCCTGCATGTAAAAGACATTAGAAGAATCGAATCCAAGCATGAAGCGATGACAGTCCAAAAGGATAATTTTCCGTAGTGCAAGGCTTAGAATTGACGAGGTCCAGATTGTTCATTTCAGTTGGCGAGGCATTGCATATATAGCAACGCATTGCTGATTTAGTATCTGTCATGGCATTACAAATTTTATTGTATACCATGGTTAAAGTCATGTCATACTTTATAGAAATATTATTTATTCGAAGTGGTTTTAAGGTTTGAATTTCACTGTTTATTCGATAGATCTTCTTTTCTATTATTTCTTGTGGTTTTTTTCTGAATTCAAAATTCAACCATACTTGGAACAAAAATATTATCCTTGTTTCTTTGATCTGGTTGTATTTGCTTATATCTTTGCTGTCCTGCAGCTCCATCACAGCCTTATTTACACGTTAGTATAGATTCTGAATTTTCAGTTACATTTCCCAAATTTTTTAATATTCTGGTTGCTGTATGATCTAATAAGCTTTGTAGATGTCCTTTGGCATAGCTTTCACTTATCTGGATGGTGTTCTTTGGTGGGTAGCAATTTCTTTTTTCTGTCTGTATCGTGAAGTACGAAGGCCACAGGTTGTTATTCGATTTAATAGATTCATTTCTAACGACAGTGTCACGTCCGCGTCTTGAAACTTTTAGATATACATATATGTACAATGGACACGTATTATTGACCAGGAAACACAGCTTATACAGCTAATATCGATAACGAAGACTCGCTATACAAAAACTGAGACGAATATTCGGAAAATATAGAGGACAACGTATCATTATTAAAGTTATACTCCCATACCATCTTCCTTATAACTGTCATTTTACTAACCTCCCTTACTATTAATCAGACAATTTGTTATAGCTAAACCAACTTCCAAACAGATGAATTCAACGAAATTAACTAAGGAAAAAATGGACAAATCCCTACAACCCTACGATAACTAGAGGAACCACGAAAGATGGGCCACTTCTGACACCATTGCATGGACCTCACTAGGACAAACTCAATCCAACTATGACAGGACAAGACCAACCGAATCGGACCACAGCTACCAAAGAACCAACTCATTCGACGACGCTACAACCAACTTCACGGAAGATTTAGACTTAAGTTAAACATTGTATTGATAGAAAATTATTATATCGACGATAGACAAACATTGTATCGATCGTAGACAAATATTGTACCACGAGATAGGATCGATGCGGGAGCATCGATTTTCGGTAGGGGGGGAGTGTCACGTCTGCGACGGAAGTATCGAATACTCGATACTTCCTGGACATCCGAATATCCTGTCACGTTGATCGTCAACGTGACGGATCTTTTAGGCGTCAGCACTCAGTGTTGCTAAGAGGCCCTTATTGCTGATACCAGCACATTTGACCCACGTTACAACAGTATATTGATGTTTCGAAAGATATGCAGATACAAATATGTTTAAGGCATTTTCTGCTGTAATTATATCTTTTTTTGAACTACCTTTTTTGAACATAGTTTCTACATTTCGATTTTCTAATAAATTGTTTATGCATTCCATGCTTTCGGAGGCTCATTTTTGCCGCACTGAGTAGTTCTTGCGAAGAAAACTATTTACTAATGATCTTGTTCTTCGAATTTTTTCCCCCTTGCTGCACTGAGAATATAATTTTTTCCCTTTGTAAATTTGGACAATCGACCGCGACTGTTTTGCTGCTCCTGGTTCCGGTCTTTGCGAACTTGATGGAATTTGTGTCAATATATCATTTGGAAACATAAAATTCTTTTCCAGCCAGGGCTTATTTCGTTTTAGAAATTGCAGTTTTATGTAATGAGATTGCATCCACTTCATCTTTAACTTTGACGTAAATTTTTGTAAACTTATTTTCAGTACACTTGAAGTTTCTGCAGAAAGATTTACATCTTCGCACATTTTGTGATATAAGAATCCGTAAGCACCTATATCTCTAGACGAACTTCTTAATGTAAAATAGTAGTTTTCGATACAAGTGCGTAAAGCTGGTCTTTCACGCATGGACGGGGGAGTTGGCGCCCGAGCGTAGCGAGGGCGCCATCCCCTCCATGCGTGCAAGACCAGCTTTACGCACTTGTATCGAAGTTTATTTTTTACAATTGAGTGTGTAAACGAGACTATCCAGCGCAAGCAAAGACAACGAATCATTCGGCTATGGTAGGGATGATGCGCAGTACCCAGTTCATTCAATGACTCGTTAACTTTGCGCACCGAGTGCGTAAAGTAACTACTTTACGCACTGGTGGCTTACTTTACGCACTGGTGCCAAAAAGGGGTACTTTACACTTCAAAACTGGCATCTAAAGTCGAGTTTTACGCACTTAGTTGTAAAAAATAAATTTCTATTTGTACCGTAAGCCTCCATTGTTTGATGCAAAAAGAAACACTTAAATAATTACACACACCATTAGTTACACACAGAATAAACGTTACTGAACTCAAAACAATACACACTAAACATAAACCACACAAAACACAAACTATAAAGGCTATGAGACAGGAGAACCTTAGCAAAACCCTAGTCTTTTAAAGCTTTTATGTTTCAGTGTTCAAAAACTGAGTGTGAGGATTATAAATTTTAAAATATGATAAGTGTGTTATTTCACTGCGCGATAAAATATTTAAATCCGTGCATATTTTACACCTATAACTTTCAATCACCTATGTATATCACGACAACGAAGCCGTAGATCGCAAAATGGTAACAGACTTTTTGATTCATATTGGTATATAGAGTATAAATAAATCCCTGAGAAATAACAATCGTCAGTGATAGTCGCGCAATAGTCGTGGAATATTTATATGCTCTGTTATCATACAGAAATGGGAATCAACGACACAATGCGAACGAACATTTTATTGCCGAGTAGGTGAAGAATGCAATATTACAATCTGACGCATTATAAATTTCGAGGTTGAGAAAATTGTTTAATAATTTAATTTGAAAACACGGATACACACAGAAACCCATATGACATGATTCGCAACAATAAGCTTGAGATTTTTTTCAAACCATGTCTCTGTTATTCCTTGGGATTTAATATAACGTTACCTATGCTTATAAAAATTTGAAAGAATCCTTCAGGGGCATTCCGTCGCAGGACGATGTCTGTAAAAAGATTGGAATTTTCAATAAACTGCTCGCAGAACCGAGAGATACGATCCGGAGGTTTTCAAAACCTGCAAAAACAGAGATAAAGAAAAAGATATTTGTTTCAAAGAAAACCAGAATCGCCGTAAATGAGGAAATTTCGAATTCAATCAAGAACTGAAATGAGAAAACAAATAAAAGAAAAGAAATGATTCATTCAAAATAGCGAAATACTTGCGTCTGAAAATTTCCTGAAAGACATGTTGGCGAATTTTCCTGCCGTTATGGTCAGCAATTTCTGGGAACGAAGCAAGAGGAACTTGTAGAGCTGCGCCTCTTGAGGTGTGAAATCGTACCAGTGACATTCGTTCAAGGTCTTGTCAATCTCACGGCTCTGAAATGGAAGCAAAAGTATAGCAGCTGCCCTGGATAAGATTTCAATAGAAAACGATTTAAACGCGCAAAACCATGATTGAAAACTATCGATAGCATTCTTTCGGTTCCAATCGTCTTCTATCAGAATTTTTTACCAAAGTGGTTTTCAAGGATGCAACCGGTCCAAGGGAACGTGTGCTGACCTTGCTCATGATATATTCCCCAACATAACATAACAGAAAGAGTAAGATGAAGTCCACGGCCAAGAACCATACGGTCTTCATCAACAAAAGTGCGTCCAACCGGTCCCTGCACTGCAGTTTACAGGCAGCCAGCCGAAAGAAAATCCAGAAGAAAGAAAGAAACGAAATTTGAGAACACTGGAGGACCAAAGAAAGCTGTGGGTGCTGTAGCTGAGAAGCTCAGGAATCGTTGACCTACCGCGATCAACAGAAAGCCTAAGAAGCAGATCCCGATGCTCATGAGGATAACGTGCAGGAGACAAGAAATGTTGAAGGCGATTTCCACCTTGTTGCAGAAATCGATGATGGTCTGATGTTTCGCGATTATCTCCGGGAACGTTTTGCGAGGTTTTTCTTTGGATGGAACTGAAATCATTGACGCTGACAAGCTGGATATGTCTCTATTCAACAGATCGATTTGAGTACCAGCGTGCACTATCTGTAATGAAAAACCATGTGGAGCAAAACGATTTGTCAGCTTTCAGCAGAAAGTAACGTTAAAGTGGTACTTATTTTGGCCATTCGATTTAATGGTAAACATTTACTATTATTAATGAATTAATTAATCAAACATAAATTCCTCTTAAAAGTAAATAATTACTATTAAGCGGAATTACCAAAATGAATAACCTCCTGAAATTTTATAGTTAATTTTATTATTTTAAATCACTGGTGCAGATATACAGGGTGCGCCGTTAGAATGCGGACAGAATTGAATTCGAAATTCCCTTCTTTTGTCCGGATTCTAACGGCGCACCCCGTATATTACTCTGTAGTAATTTTCACTATTTTCAGTACCTTTTTTCAGTACCGAGTGGCAATGAATATGGCAGACCAGGATTCTAAGTAAAATTTGTTATTACAAACAATCCTACTAAAGGAGTCAAAAAAGTTTAAATTGTCCCAGAATAAGGGTAAATTAAACTTGAATCGGGATAAACTGAATTTATGCAAAAAAACATTAGAAAATTTCTATCAATAACGTCCAAATTATTATTTTTTTTATTATTACAATATTCTGTTGTCGTTCCATACTATAATAAAAAAGTTCAAGACGTGAAAGTAATATTATCCAATTAACTAATAAAAATTTATAACATAGACAACACAAACGTTTGAAAAATTGCGCAGTTTCTGTACGCAATCTGCTCCATATCATATGACACTCGTGACAGATGTGACGCTGCTGGCTAATTTAAACTTATATTAAAAGAGTTAGAAATTCATTTTCAATAATGTAAGAAGAACATTAACAACTTTTGATATTTTAGTAAATATCACACATGGTTTGGGTTGTTTCCTCAGTCGCAATATTTTTAATATTAAATTTTAGGTGTTATTATTTCTTCTGGCTTAACGACTTATTGGTAAATATTAACAATTAAGTAAATAAGGAGAGGCTATCCCGATGGAATGTAGTCTGAGACGAGATTTAAATTGGAAACTCCATCTAAATCAACTGAAATTATTTTTACTCGCAAATCTTGTAGTACCCAGACAAAGCTACTTAAATAGTTTTTACTGCAAATCTTGTAATACCAAGACAAATCAATTATTTATAGCTTTGTATAGATGTTTTTTTAAGCGAAAAAAGCATTTTTAATTTAAATTTGGCAATAGAGTATTACAGAGTAAATTATTACCGATAAAGTAGTAATTTATAGGTAAAATCGCCAGTATGTAACTGATCGAGAATCTAAATTAAAACCTAAATGGCTTAAGGGGGGTTTCTGCCTTGTAGGACCGAAAAAGTAGGTGATATTTGCGTTTTGTTGAACGGGTTTATTTGAAATTTGGCAAGTTGTTTCATTGTATCCTTAAGTATTATTACAAATTTTTATGAGGCTATACAAAAAAAAATGTGTGGGCGTAGAGCGTCGATTGCAGAACTTTGAGAAAAAATGGCTCGTGCTGTCGTTAAAGGAAAATGTCCTATGGTTTATCTGAAAAACAAAAAGGAAAAGGGATTCTTAATCTGCATGAACATGGCTATCTATGGACCTAGAACAATTCAGAAAAATGAAAAACTGTTAAAAAGGCAGCCTTTTGTACAAAAAAGTTCGAATTTCGTCCAAAACTGGCAAGGAATTATTTAAATAAAAAAAGAACGGTAACAGATACAGCCAAAATCCTAGATCCATAAATAGCCACGTTCATGCAGATTAACCCGTTTTTTATCAAAATGCCCTAAATTGTCACTCATTTTGATCCAGGTATTTCAAAGTGAAAAAATTAACATCGAATTGAAATCACTATACCTTATGTAAAATTTGCCGCTCTTTCAGAATCCGGCGACAAATTTGCAATATCTACAGCCATTTTCGCAATACATTTGTTTAAAAAAAACCGTGAAATTTCATCGTTTTTTTCAAAAACCCATATTTTTCAGCATGAGACCGTATTCGGATCGGGCCGAATCTCTGGATCTGGTAGCATAAATGTTTTTACTAAAAGATAAGATGGTTAGTTTAATTAAATTCAAAATGGCGGATACTCAAATAACCCTTTTTTAACATAAATGTTAAAACAAGCTTTGGGATTATTTTACTCGAGAAGGATTCGCTTAACAAAAAATTTTATAAAATAAAAAGTACTCAAAATTAGTCAAAGAACATGTGTGAATTTTTTCAGAATTTTATTCATGATTTTTGGATTCGCCCATTTTTAGACAATTTTTGAAAATCGTCAAATATTCTGAAAAAATTTCACGTGTTCTTTGAATGATTCTGAACATTTTTTCTTGAATACATTTTTTTCGTCAAGTTGATCGTTATCGAGTAAATAATTCTGGAGTTCTTTTATTTTGTGCATTATCGTCCTTTAGCCGAAATAAAATTATTACGTTGTCCAACTATTACCATCGTGAAGGTCGAATATTTGTTGAAGAGTTTTGTCTTTTTTTCGTTTTTTTAAATATTTTTTTAATTTTTTTTGTATTTTTTTGATAATTATTTTAGCTTCTTTCGTAATTTAAAAATTTTTCTTTTCATTTTACTTACGGCCAAAGGACGAAAATACATAAAATAAAAGAACTCCAGAATTTTTTTACTCGATAACGTTCAACTTAACGGAAAAAATGTATTCAATAAAAAATGTTCAGAATCATCCAAAGAATACGCAGGAAGTTTTTCAGAATTTTTGATGATTTTTAAGAATTTTCGAAAAATGGCCGAATCCAAAAATCATCAAAAAAATTCTGAAAATATTCACACATGTTCTTTGACTAATTTTGAGTACTTTTTATTCTATAAAATTTTTTTGTTAAGTGGATCCTTCTCGAGTAAAATAATCCCAAAGCTTTTTTTAACATTTATGTGATAAAAGAGTTATTTGGGTATCCGCCATTTTGAATTTAATTAAACTAACCATTCTATCTTTCAGTAAAAACATTTAAGCCACCAGATCCAGATATTCAGCCCGATCCGAACACGGTTTCATGCTGAAAAATATAGGTTTTTGAAAAAAAAAACAATGAAATTTCACGTGTTTTTTTTTGTTTAAACAAATGTATTGCGAAAATGGCTGTAGATATTGCAAATTTGACGCCGGATTCTGAAAGAGCGGAAAATTTTACATAGGGTATAGTGATTTCAATTCGATATGTTAATTTTTCACTTTGAAATATCTGGTTGAAAATGAGTGACAATTTAGGGCATTTTGGTAAATAACGGGTTAAGGGGTTATCCTTATGCCTACTTGGAACCGGCAAAATTGCGTGATTTTCAAGATTTTTTTGCCGTTTTATTGAGTATTAAGTAAAATTCGCAAAATTCTACCAAAAAAGTACGTGTTTAGTATTATATGTTTACATTTTTATATTAGAAAATATTAAAAAATGGTGGAAATATAGCTCTTCTCCTAGAGCGTCCGTTTTTTTCCATCACTTGCGGTGACCACAATATCGCCGGAATGGTTTATCTAAAATTAAAATAAAAGAATACTGTGTTAGTATATTGCATTATGAAGGGCTTGAACGAAGGGTTTGGTATAATTCAGATTTTTACAAAAATGACAACAATTTTACGAAAAAGTCCGTCTTTCGAGCTGAACTTATTTTGGTACTTTTGTTGTAAAAATTTTTTTTATTACCGAAATAAAAAATCCTTCGTTCAGGCCCTTCATAATGCATCATACTAATGCAGTATTCTTTCTGTGCGCACGTGGACTCTGCGTATAGCGAGGTATCCCTCGCCCTAATCTCTTTTGAGGGTGATCGCTCGGACGGACCAGACCGGGTAACACATACACAAGAAGCAACGCGAGTTGGTAGCTTTAATTAATATTTATTAATTCCAAAATAAAGAAACAAAAAAAGGAAACTAACCAAAACTACTCCTACAATTAACTAAGGAAAATAAACCGCAGCTGAAACATAAATCGCGTTCGGTTGGAAGCTATAGATACGGGAAAGCCGTACGAATGGCGTTAGCAGCCAGTAATGCGTCGAAGACGCGCTCACGATTGCGATTCGTGAGCCGAAACAAAGCGGCGCTGGATGGCCGGATGCGTGGAAGACGCGTCAACTCCCTAACCGGAATCTTAAAGATTGGGTCTAGTACCCGATCAAGGGAGAGACTACCCGAGGATTCCTCGAATAATCTCAAAGATCAGAAGGGAGTGCGGATCCCGCACGTAAAAGGAATGGTAAGTCATGAGGTCGCCTCGCGGACTTGGATTAGGTAAAGGATGGTTGGAAATACCATACCGTTTAGCCTGAAAAGAGCATGAGCATAGAGGCTGCGTCTGAGCGTGGCTTCTGGCAAGCCGCAACTGAGCTATCGGCAGCGATCTCAGCGGTCTTAAACCGATGAGGTGGGAGCCGTCGCGAGTGGGGATGAGATCGGAGAGGGGACCGTCCAGAGATCCCTGGCTCGATCGCTCCCCCCTCTCTCGGCCCAATCGCGAACACTTTCATTTTGATTTTAAATAAGCCGTTCTGACGATATTGTGGTCACCGCAAGTGATGAAAAAAAAAACGGACACTCTAGGAGAACAGCTATATTTCCAACATTTCTAATATTTTCTAATATAAACATTTATACATATATAATGTTTCAGACAAATCTGTCAATTATTTTTCTTTTTTCTTGAATAATAGATCGAATGGTTGCACTGAAATAACAAAGTTGTTCGCGGTTGGGCCGAGAGAGGGGGGAGCGATCGAGCCAGGGATCTCTGGACGGTCCCCTCTCCGATCTCGTCCCCACTCGCGGCGGCTCCCACCTCATCGGTTTAAGACCGGTGAGATCGTTGCCAATTCCTCAGTTGCGGCTTGCCAGAAGCCACGCTCAGAAGTAGGACCTATGCATATGATATTTCAGGTTCATGGTATAGTATTTCCAACTATCCTTTACCCGAACCAAGTCCGCGAGGCGACCTCGTGACTTACCTTTCCTTTACGTGCGGGATCCGCACTCCCTTTGTTCTTTGAGACTATTCGAGGAATCCTCGGGTTGTCTCTCCCTTGATCGGGTACTAGTCCCAATCTTTAAGGTCCTATTTATGGAGTTGACGCGTCTTCCACGCATTCCCAGCGCCGCTTTGTTTCTGCTCACGAATCGAATTCGTTTGCGCGTCATAGACGCATTCTTGGCTTTTAACGCCTTTTTCGTACGGTTTCTTCATTTACTGTTCGTTTCCTGACGAAATAGACGCGATCTTCGCTTCGGCTGCGGTTTATAATTATTAGTTAAGTATAGGAGTAGTTTTTGGTTAGTCTTTTCTTTTATTTTGGAATTAATAAATATTAATTAAAGCTACCAACTTGCGTTGCTCATTTGTGTATGTGTTACTCGGTCTGGTCCGTCCGAGCGATCACCCTCAAAGAGATTAGGGCGAGGGATACCTCGCTATACGCAAAGTCCACGAACGCACAAAAGTGTTTTTATTATTTTATACTAAATACAGGGTGGCCATAAAGTATCACTTTCAAAATTCGATATCTCAGACAGCGTAAGAGAAAAGCCTATAATCATATATATCATTTTATTCAGCGTAAAATGGGATTTCTTCCTAAATTTTTTCAGATTTTTTGGTGCATTTTGAAAAATCACTTAAATATGACCTTTTTCCTGATATTACTCGCTTTATCCCAAGTATGAATGTTTTTGGCCAAGGTGACATTCAAATTAGATTATGATAATATAATCTGAAGAAAACGCAATGCCTCACGATGTACTTGATACAATAATTGTCAATTTCAATTGATTTTTGATCAGAAAAACATTAAATTATGCGCTAACGTTATGAATAAATGTTTAGGTTAACGATGAAGAAGGGCTTCACTTGGTTCGATTCATCAACTCAAATCTAACTAATGCGGAAAATGAAGGGAGGCGCATTGAACAAATGTTGCACAATTAGGACGAAATTAAAAGCAAATTTCAGCAGAAAAGAGTAATAAAAAATGAGAAGCAAAAATTTAAAAAAACAATAGAAAGAAAAAACAAAAACGAAAAAAAAAACAAAAAACCTCCATCGACGGACTTCCACCTTGTCGTCGTGATAGAGCTTAAATTTTGCGCTCAAATAATCTACACTATCATTTCCAAATTAGTCAGATTTGAGTTGATGAATCGAACCAAGCAAAGCCCTTCTTCATCGCTAACCTTTAAATTTATTCATAACGTTGGCGCATAATTTTATGTTTTCATGATCAAAAATCGATTGAAATTGACAATTATTGTATCAAGCTCATCATAAGGCGTTGCATTTTCTTCAAATGATGTTATCATAATCTAATTTAAATGTCATCTTGACCAAAAATGTTCATACTTGCGATAAATCGAGTAGAATCAAGAAAAAAGTCATATTTAAGTGATTTTTCAAAATGCCCCAAAAAATCTGAAAAAATTTAGGAAGAAATCCCATTTTACACTGAATAAAATGATATATATGATTATAGGGTTTTCTCTTACGGTATCTTAGATATCGAATTTTGAAAGTGATACTTACTTTATGGCCACCCTGTACAATAAAATACTTATATACTACTTATGGTAACTACTAGTCCTACCTGAAATAACAAAGAAACAACATTCAATGTTATTATCCTCAGATTTGTATTATTTTATACGCTCTATTGTATTATTTTGTACATTGTTGTTCAGTCCCTTAATGCTCTTAATGTCTAGTACAATGTGCGGTCTGGCTTAACCTGACCTAATTTACGCGCTAAATACAATTTTACGAAGGATACTTTCCTTACACATATACTACCAAACACGTACTTTTTTTGGTAGTATTTTGTGAATTTTAATTAATACTGAATAAAACGGCAAAAAAGTCTTGATAATCATGTATAATTTTGCCGATCCCAAGTAGGCACAACCCCTCAAGAATCCCTTTTTATTACAAGCTTTTATTTAGTTTCACCTGTCCCGTTGTCTGTCTGTCGGTCTGTAATCAAATCTTGCAAGTTAAATTTGATCCACTTCCCGGTTTCCGAATGAGCTGAAAGTTTGCATGCATGTATAAATCGGATGATAATGCAATATTATTATGACATAGAGCTGATCTGATGATGGAGCTGGAAGGTGGCCATAGGAACTCCGAAATTAAACGACGCAACCCCATCGAGTTTGGGCTCATTTGATTCGTCTTGACGAGTACTTTGATACTATATGGTAACCAGGGTCTGATCATGGAGCTGGAAGGTGGCCATAGGAACTCCGTAATTAAACGACGCAACCCCATCGAGTTTGGGCTCGTTTAATTCGTCTTGACGAGTACTTTGATACTAGATGGTAACCAGGGTCTGATGATGGAGCTGGAAGGTGGCCATAGGAACTCCGTAATTAATCGACGCAACCCCATCGAGTTTGGGCTCGTTTGATTCGTCTTGACGAGTATCTTGGTTGGCGTGAATATGCAACTCGAACAAATTTGGGAAAAAAAGTTCGTTCTGTTTGTTATGAATGTGGATTATGTCTGATTGATTAGATGGATAACCCAATGCCAAGGTGAGCACGTGCCGAGGGCTGAATGTTATGAGGGTGTATAAACAATTCATATCGCTAACGTTGCGCCTCAGGGTACCAGGGCGAACCCTGTTGTACTGAAGCCCTTATCCCTCTACAATGGACCTCTGGGGGGATGGACCGTTTTTGTTCTATACTCGTGGGAACAACATGAACAAAGAAATTAAAGAAAAGAACACCTTTTTTAAAAACAAGATTTTATTACTTGTTAATAAAATGAACTAAAAAGTTAAAAATAAATTAACTCTAATAAGAAATATAACACTTTATAAGTTCATTGTAACCTTTAACGATAATTAAGCTTCTTCGTCTACGACATAATAATTCCATATCGTACATAATTATATATTTTTAACACTAAAACTTTACACCTTAATTATTAAATCTTCCCGTTTTTATCACAGTCCCAATTGTATAAATAAAAGCGTGTTACATTTTGATGGTATAATTAAGAACATTTAGCACCTTCTTTTTCCTCTTGCTATCACAATGTAACACGCTTTTATTTATAAAATTGGGACTGTGATAAAAACGGGAAGATTTAATAATTAAGGTGTAAAGTTTTAGTGTTAAAAATATATAATTATGTACGATATGGAATTATTTTGTCGTAGACGAAGAAGCTTAATTATCGTTAAAGGTTATAATGAACTTATAAAGTGTTATATTTCTTATTAGAGTTAATTTATTTTTAACTTTTTAGTTCATTTTATTAACAAATAATAATAGCTTGTTTTTAAAAAAGGATTTTTCTTTCTTTAAATTTTCTTTTTGTTTTTCAGATAAACTATAGGACACTTTCCTTCAACGCCAGCACGAGACATTTTTTTCGCAACGATCTGCAATCGACGCTCTACACGCGCACATTTTTTTTTTGAATAGCCTGATAAGAATTTGTAATAATACTTAAGGGTATAATGAAACAACTTGCAGAATTTCCAATAAATCCGTTCAACAGTTTTTTTAATAAAAATTCGCAAATATCACCTACTATTTCGGTCCTACAAGGCAGAACCAACCCTTAAATATAAAATTAAGCTTCTCTCTAGTTAAGGGTATTGCATGAATAAACATATAAGTGACGCATGTAAAAGTATACCGTAGCCGCGATAGCTCAGTTGGACACGAGCTTCACCATGGAGAAGTAAAGATCGCTAGCTCAAATCCAGGTCGCGGGTTACTTTTCCATGTATCAAATTCATTAAAAAAAATATGAGAAAAAAGTACAAGTAATTGCTTTGCCTTGGTATTACAAGATTTGCAATAAAAATTCTTTAAGGTTCCTGGATACCCAAACCGGTTCGCTTACTTCTGTCAAGAGGTGGCGCTGATTTCACTCCTGTGTGAGAAAGTAAGATGAAGTCGAGCGAGATAATAGCTTTACAAGAAAAGGGGAGAACTCACAATAGAGCTTTCCCCACCACTTACATTTTTGCGATAAAAAAAGGTGATGATGCGAAAGAGACAGAGAGAAAATATTACAAAATATACAATGTATTGAGACGATTCGGCTGCTACCTACTGTTCTCGTTGAGAGACGTGCAGTCGGATTTTAAAAGGGTTGGTGTTCGCGATCGCGAAAGGTAAGGGGGGAGCGGAGCTGAGCCGGGACCCACCGGACAGTCTCCCTCTCCCGGAGCTGGTCCCCACTCGCAGCGTCTCCCACCTCGCAGCGATCTCATCGAGCACGATATCGGCGAGATCGTTGCCGTACCAGTCAGTCGCTCGCTCGACCCGAGCCCCTTCAGACGGGGATTCTATGTATGCTTTTAGGCTACACTGGTAAGTCTGGTAAAACCAACCATCCATACCTTATCCCACGAGGCGTTCTCGTGATCGTAGAGCTAGCGCGGTGTTCGCGTTATACCTTTTCCTAGTGCGGTGTTCGCACTTCCTTAAGCGGAGTTCGCTTCCTTTTTCTAGTGCGGTGTTCGCACTTTGTAGTGTCTCTGAGACAACTCGAGGTGTTCTCGGGTTGTCTTTCCTTCGGGGATTAGCCCCATTTTCGCTCCCAACCCTCCGGCTTTCCAGGCGCCCTAGCGCCTGGTCCAGGCGGAGTTCGCCTCGCGCGTCATAGCGGAGCTCGCTTTGCGCGTCTTTCTCGGGTATCTTAACACTCATTGCACGAGCCTCGCGCTCGGAGACTTAGTGCCTTTCTTTACTGTTAAGTTTTTTTTTATTTATTGTTGAAAATATATTATTACGTTTCTCGTTAAGTCTCTTCTTTTTCTTTATTAGCGTCTCCTACCCTTGTCCGTCCGAGCGAGCCGAACGTTCTGCGCTACCACCGGTAGTCTTGGCTTTGTTTCTTTGTATTTGTGGTGATCGGGATTTGCCCGTCGTTACAGTCTCGCACAGTTGGTGTGCTGGACGGGTTTAATGTCAAAAATGAAGAAAACATAATTTAAACCAGAGATATTCTATAAATTACTTGTATTCATTTATTGACTCTCTGGGATACAATTTAAAATTTATTCAATACTAAAGAATTTAATTACTTTAAGTATCTAATGATTTTATTTTGAATGATTAATTTCTTAATAAATTAATTTAACAAAATAATTAAATAGCTAAATTCCCAGTGTAGGAAATTTACCTTACGTGAATTTAGTTTTGAAGGGCTAGACGCAATGCTAGTGGTTTCAAATACTAAAAACTGATCTCAAGAAGGGCTGATCGCAATGTCAGTGGCTCCTTCATATCAGTTACTTATGGAAGGAAGTCCCTGTCATTCCTAGAAGAGCCAGTCGCAATGCTAGTGGCTTCCAAGAATTTAAGTGCAATAAAGAGGTCTGGTCGCGATGCCAGTGGCTCCTTATCGCATTTGCTACAGGGAGGATTGGGTTTCTACCTTCTTTGGAAAGGCCAGACGCTATGCTGGTGGTTTCCGAAGGTGTTTGCAATTCAAAAAAGGGGCTGAACGCAATACCAGTGGCCTTTTTTAAATGCGGATTTTAGGAAAGTAGGTTCCCTGTTATTTCCAGAAGGGCTAGACGCAATGCTAGTGGCTTCCAGAAATATGAATACAGTAAAAAGGGCTGGTCGCGATGCCGTGGCTCTTTACTATATCCTTTTTACAGAGGGAGGGGATTTCCACCTGATTTTGAAGGACCAGACGCCATGCTGGTAGCTTCTAAGGTGTTGCAACTTGAAAAAGGGGCTGAATGCTATGTCAGTAGCCTTGTTCAACTGGCATTGGAAATTCCTCAAGACTTGGAGAAAGGGCTAGACGCTATGCTAGTTGCTCTTTCCATTAATTCTCGGAGAGGAACTTAGAATTTTTAGAACGAGTTTGTCCTGATCGCTATGAGGTATCGCTTGTATGCTGTCTCTACAATCTAAAGCTTCTGCTTGTGATCTGTTCTGACAGTCGAAAGCATCTGAACTCTAGGAGCTCCCGGTCTTGCCTTTATAGAGGTTCCCAAAGCCTGCGGAAGTCAAATTTGGTCCGGTCTATTTTAAATTGGACAAAACATGGGATTTTATAGAAAAGTAAATACTAACTAGTTATAAATAAAAAGTTGACAGTAAATTAAGCATAAGTTACGTGATATCTCATTTTTTCTAAAAATGGTCTTACATCACATTCAAAATAAACGGTCCATATTCATATAGGAAATCGATTGCTTTTCAAAAAAATGCTCTTATAAAAATCTTGTATGTCTAACCGATATAAAGTTATAAGCTGATAATTTTGAAATTATTAGAATTTGTCTGTTCTTCTAAATTTTTAATATGTTTTTTAAAGTCTTCCAATTAACATTTTGTGTGGTCACAAAGTTTCTCCAAAAATTGTTTAATTTAACTCGATTAGTACTCATAGTTATAGAATGTGACGAATGGTCCAAGCGTCCCTCTCGGACGCGGGACCCTCCGGACACAAAGCGGACTTTCCCGAAAACCGGGAAGAGGGTTCCTCTTCCCGGTTTTTCGATATTCAGAAAGTGAATAGGCGCCAGTTGCTCAATGGAGAGTACGGGAACCTTAGGGAAGGTCAGCAATCGGCAACGTGGGATTGCTAGAAATAAATCGGGAGGAGACCAATCTTAAGAAAATAACAATGTTCCTATTCGCGGAATTCAGGTTTACAATACCTCACTGAGGTCGTACAATTCGTATCGAGAATTGGCTTAAACTTTAATTTACTTCTAGTCCGTAATTATGAGACTCAGCGAACAAAATAAAAGAAAACTACGAATTCAATTATTACCAATATCAGAACTTAGTAACGGTGATACTTAATCTGAACTTGATTCTTAATCTAACTTCGCCAACAAAAAGCGCGGGATAACAAAAATCTAAAGTCCGACCTCTGTCGGAACCGAACTCACAATAGAAGGGTTAAGAACCTAAGATAGTTCCTTTCGGGACTGTAAACAAGTTGGAACGATGTTAAGGTGGTCTACAAGAATAGGACTTTGGGGAAATCCTTAGGGAAAAGAAGAGGACCACAAGCTTGGCTCACCTTTTCGTCTCTCTTTCTCTCTCCCTATCCCGTTTCTCCTTCGCCCCCTCTTTCGTCCTTTCCTTTACTATTTATCGTTACATTTTATCGTCCTGGGTCTCACGTCAATCCAAAACAGCGGTGGCTACAAGCACTAGAATTGTCCGATACGGCAGCCCAAGGAGTTCTGTCTTCCCGTCGTGTACGGGCCTCTCGCGAGGCTCTCATCCTACGTAATCCTTTACGCGGGCGTAGTGGACCGGGATTGCTTTCTAGCCATTTATTACCATCGAGTGATTGTATTGTTCAAAATACATTAAAGTTACATGTATTTTGGACAATACAATCATTCGATGGTAATTAATGGCTAGAAAGCAATCTTCCTTGGGTGGACAAAACATGTAAAATTCGTATCTTAAGGAGAAGGCAACAACAAAAGAATAAATAGTTGCTATTACAACCCAAGTACAATTATTCAAAAGACCAATTTTTATAAAAGTACTTTAGGGCAAGCTGAAATATGGTTAAGCATTTGCAAATAAATATTGATTAAATATATCTGTATAATTGACAATTGAGAGAAATATACATTTTGTGAAAGAAAAAAAAATGATGGATCGAGGATTCGAACCCACGCCAAAAAGTTTGCAGCGATTCAAAGTCCGAATGCTTACCGACTGCGCCACCGACGCCGTTGAAAAGTAACGTACAAGTTAAGGTATAAAGCGTTCCGCATGGTTCTGGCTAATCACGTTTAGTTAGTTTCGTTTATTTCTTATGCTATTTCATTAAATGTTGATACGTCGAAAATATCATAAATCACTTATTTCGTTGAGAAAATTTTTTAAAATAAAATTTTCATGTAAATATTTAATTTTAAAACATGAAATTCGACGTAAATATTGGTTTTTATTTTTTTTAACTATGGCGCAACAAACCAAAAAATCTGAAAAAACTCATGAACAATAGTAATATGAATATGCATTTCCTATTAAAATATGATTATAGTTCCGCGATTCCTTCAATTCGAAATGGGCATTTTTCGAAATTTGTTTACGTTTTTGAATTTTTAAAACTTCAAGTTTGGGTTAAAAAATCTGCAACAATTCTGTAATATGTGTCCCTGTATCCGAAATGTCTCTGATTTTTTTCAGATTTTTTCTCACCATAACATGGGCCAAATTGGGCAAAAACAAGATTATCGAATTTTGCCCATTACTGGCTCCCAGGTTGAGATACAGAGCTGAAATTTAGCACAAATAAATCTTTTTCGATAAGCTATCGAATGACCCATTGTACATGTAATTTGGTTTAGGGGCACTTTTGACCCCCTTAATCGGCTATACCCTTTGTTATATATTGTGACGTGGCATTTGGGCAGGGTCAGACAACCTCCACCACGTGCACTTTAATATTCCGTTGGACGCCAGCCAGGATCCACCTGGCCTTGCTGGATGCTGAAAATCTAAAGAAAAGGAAATTTGGGGACCGAAAAATAAAAATAAAACTCCCGGAGTCTTTTTCAAACTAATTCAAAGAAACCCGGATCTTTATTTCCGGTCGAACAAAATATGAAAGAACAAAAAAAACTATCAACTAGAACCGGATTGCCGGTAAAATAATTTTGATCACAATAATAATAAAATGAAATTAATAATAAGACAATGCATGACGAATATGCGAAAAATAATGACTCCGTAACCAGAACGTTCCGGCTAGAAAATGGCGGCCGGGACGCAACCCGCCCGCCCGCTCCTCTCTCTCTCTCTCTCACACCGAATGTCTCAATTGAGGAACTCCCGGAGAGGCCGGGAAGCTCCCCTGGGCAACGACCCCGGACCGGACATCCGGAACCGGGAGTTAATAATAAGACAAAAAGAAACATGAAGGGGGAGAGACGTTCTCTCTTCCCCCCGGAACTCTTCCGGGTACCTGCCGGGCGATCGCGACGCGACCGTACCAAACGGCAGGCCGGCTACCCGGGTACAAAAAATGAAAAGAACAAAGGAAACTACAAAAAAACCAAGCGAGAAGCTTCTCAAAAGCTACGCTCACGCACCTTGTTTTTCTTTTAAAAAATCGAGGCGTGGCTCACTCTCCTCTCTACTCCCAAAAATTCGCGGCTGAACACGCGTCCTCCCGAATAAAGATGGCGGCCTCCTACGACTGTCAAAAGCGTCCTTCCGTGCCGACGTGGAACACGAGAATAATCGCTCCTTGGTTCTCCTCGGAGAGGGGGAAATCGACCGGGGATCGCAGCGCCAGATCTCCCACCGGCCGGTGCTGCCCTCCGAACTATTGACTTCTCCCTAGATGAGGTGGAACGGTTTGAAACCGGCGGCACCCGGATTCTGTCTTCCTGGGCGTTGTCTCTTCCGGATAGTCCGGGTCCCGGTGTTGGGGGCTCCCCGCTCTGGAGCCGGGGTAGCGCCGGTAGTTCTTCCCCTCTCCCGACGGGTGCGAGGAGGGTACCTCTCTCCGGGCGACGGCCGGAACTTTGTAATTTCTCCCGGTTCCCGCGCAACGAAGATGGCCGCTGGTACCCGGTGATCTAGTCGCCTTGATTCCCGCGTCGCCCGTGCGATCGATTAACGATCGATGCCTCGTTGCGAAAATATGAAAAAGAGACGAGCCGCAGAAAGTAACAGAAAAGGTTATGTTTCCCAGGGGATACGACGGTGCCTCACCGGTTACACGGGATTCGAGTTCCTCAATTCCCGTGTTCGACGCCCTTTCCAGGTAGGACGCTTTTCGTTACTTTTGTTGATGGGGTTCGAAAAACCCCCATCACAATATATTCCCATTTTTATAGATTTATAACTGTCAACAATAATTCTTTGGATCTGAGGACCTGTCATGTAACCCAACTTTTCAGTATTTTTCGATTTTATTAATTTTCGAGCGTATGTAGCACCGAACCCTATAAATGGGGGTGCTATGAATGTGGACACCATCCTAAACGGAGGTGGTATGTGTGGTACCCAAGGAGGGACAACGGGTTCGTATGACAGGAGTAACCAAGCAAGGACCAAACCCTTAAGCCAGGTGGTGTTAGCTACCGTGTCCGTAATGGTTTAGTACAAGGTTACCGTGATCTTGGAGCTTGGCACCGAGAGTAAGAGATGCCAAGCTACAAGAGCGCGAACGTGTGCCCCGGGGATACCGCGCGACCTTCCCGAGTAATCAGCCTTACCCCCTATGTGGGGCTCTGTGAGGGCGGACTGAATGTTTCCCTAGCCATCCATGTCAGACCACTGGACTATAACTTTTATGATCGAAATTTAGAGACCAAAGTTAGATTCCGTGAGAAAACCCAAGGACACCAACTGGGAAGATTATGAGGACGAAGTGGGAGAAAAAATGATGTGCCTCAAAGGAATATACGGTACTGAGGAAGGGCTGGAATAGACACTAGAACAGGTCCAAGCAGCCCTGGTCAGGGCATACGAGAACAACTGCCCTCTAAAACCCAGACGGCAAGCTCGTAGTGCCCCCTGGTGGAATAGAACCCTTGAAGTGGCTCGGAGAAAGGTGGGCTCGGCTTTTAATAAAGTTAGGAAAATACATAGCCTCGAGGGATGGCGAGTATACAAAGAGGCCCTCAGAGAATTCAAAAGGCAGGTTCAAAAGGCCAAGCAAGAGAGCTGGAAGAACTTCTGCTCTTACTTGGACGGCGCAACAGAAATAGCCAAGCTGGCAAGGTTCCTCACTAGGGACAACGATGCCTGACTCCAAAGTCTGAAAAGTAGGGCGGGTGTTTTTACAGAGGCGGAGGAGGAAACCTTGGAACTTCTTCTGAAGGCAAACTTCCCCGACTTCTGCAAAGAAGGAGGAGAGCAGTTGGGCCAGCCAGAGAGGGCAAGGAAGCGAACTAAACCGGACTGGGAAACGGCCACACGGATGGTTACACCGGAATGGGTCAAATGAGCAATTGCAACCTTTGAACCGTATAAAACTCCAGGACCTGATAGCATCTTTCCCAAGATATTGCAGATTGGATGTGAAAGCATCCTGGGAAAAATGACGGGTATTTTTAGGGGATTCCCATAGGATACGTACCGAATGGGTGGAAGACTACACGGGTTCCCTTCATTCCGAAACCCGGCAGGAGAAGTTATCAGTCGACAAAGGACTTTAGACCGATTAGTTTGACGTCCTTTATGTTACATACCATAGAAAGACTGGTGGACGCATACATCAGAAACACAATACTGAAATAACGACCACTTTATCCAGGTCAGCATGCGTATACAGTCGGCAAGGCAACAGAAACAGCCCTACACAAAGTGGTAAGGTATATTGAAAGAGCATTTGAAGCAAAGGAAACCGCATTAGGTGCCTTTGTCGATACAGAGGGAGCTTTTAATAACACCTCTAGAGCTACCATCGAACATGCTTTATCACGACAGGGGGTACCAGCGACCATTAAAAAATGGATCATGATAATTGTTCAAACTTATGATTTCTAAATTCAAAGACATTTTAATTTTCTTATTTTAAATGCTTTTTAATTATACTTGTATTGAATTCGTATCTGAAAACAGTTTTTACTTTAGTTCAAACATCATAATATCAATATTTTGAACAGTCTCTAGGCTTAGTTCTCACGGTTATAATTTCGATCTCGAAGAAGAAATAATGACAGTTAGTTGTTGATCTCTATCGGTCGTACAAGTCGATTCGCTACCTTGTACGATCCTCAATAAACAGCTGTAGACTATTAATTATCCAGACACTCTTCTGTTGTTTCTTTTATCATGCAGTCCATTCTCCTCATTCACACATTTCCGGCTCACTCATATCACAACAATGACCCTGGGTGACAGGACTGTTTATAGTCTGTGGAAGGATAAGATGGTCCAAGGAAAAATCCACGAGGGATGTCCACAGGGAGGGGTACTTTCACCTCAGCTGTGGAACCTGGTCGTTGGCGAGTTGCTGTGCATACTTAGCAAGTAGAATTTCTTCGCAGTGGGATATGCAGATGACATTTCTATTATGATCAGGGGGAAATATGAGGAAGGTTTACCTGATCTAATGCAAAGAGCACTGCAAAATGTGGGAGAATGGTGCAAGGCGAAATCACTCGGAGTCAATCCAGACAGGACAGAGATAGTAGCCTTCACGAGGAAATACAAATGTAAGATTAACAAAGAAGTTACCTTTTACGGGAAATCAATACCGTACGCTGAAGGGGTTAAGTATCTAGAAGTTGAAACCCGTTGCCTGCAGTGGGCAAAGGTCTCTCTGGAATCTTCTAACGACAAGAATATCGTTAGAAAATCGACTTTTTGGCCCAAAGAAAAGGACTATAATTTGGGCGCCAGTCTGTTTTTCCCAAAAACAGACAAAGCGACTCGACTCAAAAAGAAGACCAAAAAACTAGACCTTACTGTTCGCCCTAGCTCTGGGTAGAGGGGCGCGTTCGTCCAATTTTTCCTGAAAAGAAATCAAAACGCCAACACCATAAAAAAAATGGCGCAAGAGAAAGAGAGAAATAAAACGCAAAAAAAGTAATAAAAAAAGGAAAAACCGTTCTTTAATGAAAAAAACACGAATCAATAAAAAAAATAAATAGCTCTCAACAAAAAGATCTCACTCGCGACACAAATAAAATATACACTAAAATAACCACTAACAGTTACGGAGCTTCCACGTGCTCGAAACGGTAATTCATATCGGTAGCGACGGATATCGCGACGTGTCTCATAATCGCCGAGCTTCGCCCCTTCGAACGATTGCTCTTATCAATCTCGCGATTCTTATGCTAAACTTATTTCTTAATAGATGTCGCAATATACATGATTCGATTAATACAATACATGATTCGGTTTCGCTCTTACACCGTGGGTCAACTTAATCTAAAAGTTTGTTGACTACTGTGTTGGACAATATTTCGATCCGATCCGAATATTTCGACCGAAAGAAAACGGTTTTTCGGAGGCCGGGGACTTTTGTGACAGAGAATCCGTGTTCTCTATCACAGTTTGTATAATTTACACTGTTGAATTTATTTGTAAGGTAGGTGACTAATTAAGTGATGTCAAACTGTAAATATGAAATAACAGAACTAATTTTGTTCTATATTATATGTTCTACATTTTTCGTTTGAAATATATTAGTCTACAAGGTTTTGACAAAATAGTAATCTTCACAGAAATCTTTCAGACACAATGACTTTTTGCACCAAGCACAACGAATTATAGCAACATTTCTTCGACCTTCGATTTCGCAATGCGTTTTGCAGTTATCTCCAAGACCAAAATCTACATGATTATCAATTTCTTCATGTTTTTCATTAATATAACCGCTTGTATACCAAGATCACTTTATATATTCATATACAATTTTTTTGATAAATAATTTAAAAAAGATTTCCATTTCAAAAATCAAAGTTGACCTTGACTCGATCTTAAAAAAGCCACTCAAGGTCTAATTTTTTGCCCATTAGACTCTGCAACTTCTGTAAGAAAACATTTTCTTTCAAATTTTTCAATAAATTATTCAAAACCTTAAAAATTAAATATGAATAAAATGGGCGATTCCAGCTATTGTACAGGGTGTAAAAAAATTAATGGTCACCACTTTCAGGGCTTATTGTTCACATCTGGATCGGTGGACATTTGCAAAAACAACCGTCCGCAAAATCCATTATGACCTTGAAATTTAAGGTCAAAGTTTTTTATAATTTTAAAAAATTCTACTCGAGTAGTAAGTAAAAAGCTTCAAAGGAGCCCCATACCGGAGACGAACCGTTTTCGCGTAAAAAATTGTTAAAGTTTTCGCAAATTCTCGATAGCGCGCAGCAACTCGTCGGGGCGCCGCAGCGCCGAGGGTCCCCCACCCTAGCTCCTATTCGTATACGCACGCGCGAGGGTGAAGTGTGACCGCACCACACAAACGTAATACGCAACGCGGAAGAAAATGAAACCGTGTTACGTATTTCCTTGGCAAATAAAAGCGCATCAAAGGCATTTAATTTGTTAAATGCACGATTACACTCTACACTTTCAATGATCGACTACGCAAAAAACAATATCTATAAAAAAATATCTATCGTCAGAAAATAAACAATATCGTTTATAAGACGACAAAACACGCAATATAGAATTTACAGTAAGACTGCAGTTTAACCCCCCAAGCTTTTAGCATCTGTCATACGTCATTTTACTCGTTTTGACGCTCTGAATACGAATATGATTGTCGTCTTTGACGGAAATTGCAAATTTTTAAGATATTCGCAAAAAACTGTCTTATTACACACAAGCAATGCCGTAAGGCGGCCGGCATTGCTTGTGTGTAATAACACAGTTTTATAATAAAATTAATTGAAAATTATGCACTTAATTAGTCAACTACCTTACAAATAAATCCAACAGTGTAAATTATATAAACACATAAGGGGTAATCCTACCACTACACCGTACTCTACAAACCCCATAAGTTTCTGTGTGCTTCAGTTTATAAAAATAAAAACCGAGGTTACGTGCATTCCACAATAAATTTTTTCCATTAGGTACCATCTCAAAATATTCATTAGGAGCGGAGATATATAAAAAAAAAGTTACTAGGGGGTGGAAATTTCTCACCCCATAATTCTGATTTGTTCGAAAATATTGTTGCACTATCGTACTTGATAGAAAATAATATTTAGCTCACAGGGAGAGTATGTTTAATGGGAGAAATGCGCTGTTAATGTCACAAATGAATATTCGCTTTAAAAGGTAGTGGACGATTTGTAGGGACGGTTTTGTGCAAAATCCTGAAATATGTCAACTTAATTATTTAATTTAATTTACAAAAACATTTTTTTCTAATTTCTTAAGGCTAAAATTGATTTTTTACAGTGAATATATCAATGATATAACGTTTTTCCGAAATAAAAAATAGAGGTTGCAACCCCTATGGTAAAAAAAACATCAATCAACTAGCGTTTTTCGCAAGGAATATTTTCCATTTTGTCCCATTGCAAAATATTCATTAGGGACCGAGATACATCTGGATAAAGTTATTTGGGGGTTTAAATTGTAACGTGGAAAACTTCACCCATTCCATTATATCATAAAAATCTCGCTAATTTTTATAATTTATGTCTTGCTTTTTGTCTTCTCGGAATTCTCTCGTAAATTCAGGCAATCGGGAATAATTGAGAAATAACCCAGTGCTCAGAAATCTCCCGGGAACCTGAAGAACTGTAATATCGCATTTATTATTCTTGTAATTGCATTTTTATTTTCTATTATGTTAACGAATCGCATCATATCATTCTCGCAATATCGAATATTTCTGCCTAACGCTGTCACCTTATTCCCTTCCCTTCCAAATTCTTTGCCAATAAGATCAGGAAGATCGGCACGAAGAAGAGACGAAGGAAGATAAGGAGGATCAACGCTCCCTCAACATTTGAAAGAAGGAGAAGGAAGACTCCCGCTGGCGCTCATGACAGCGCTAGAACAGAGAAGGAAGGAAGACAGACTGATTCCCGAGAGAGACAAGGAGAAGGATGTCACGGATCTATTGCTTACGGCCATCTAGCGATTCGCAGGAGACGGGTCGATAATGGAAAAATGGGTCGATGCCCTAATTATCGCCCGAGAACTTGTCGTAATTCCCGAATCCTGCTGTGAAAAGGATGGCGCTATCACTAGCAACGCGAGGAAGCCGAAATCAGCTAGGGAGAGATTTCTGAGCCTTAGCTGAGAGCGGATCGATTTGGTGTCATTTCACGGATTCAAAGGGATTACCTCTATTTTTGAAGCCACCTTGGACTTTTGTTGGAATTCCGAATTTTTTGTGGAAGTTTGCCATTAAGCAAATCTGGATTTTGGCTTTGTGACCAACCACCGTGGTGATTGCCTTCACAAGGTCTGGTTTAAGAATTTTTGGCATCCTGTTTAAAATCCTATCGCCTACCTTCCTATCGACTCCCTCATTACTATCTTCTGTCGCGTACTTTCGAATTAGTAAGAATTTCATGTATTAGTCGGAGGGTTCCCAACAATTTTCTTTTTTTTTGCTATCGAATTTTTATTGAATAAATCGATTGTTTTGTGTTATTAATTCCGAAAAGAAAATCGTCTGGATTTTATTAATTTTTTTATTTCCCGATTAATCCAGACAACGGATTCCCTCTGGGAGGGTCTTTCAGCTCTCGCTGAGTTAGACCGGGCCCCCTCAGAGCCAATCCGAGTCCTTGTAAGGACTGGCGCCCAACTCCCGAAAAATTTTCTTTCTTTCTTTTCGTATTTTTGGTGAGCAAAAGGTTCTGGGTGTGGAAGTTTGGAGACACGCCACTAACTTTTGGCGAAGTTGGTAGGCGCGCTACAAAATTTGACACCTCAAAATTCTTTCTTGCTCCAAATGTCGTTGCACTCTCGTAATTGATAAAAAATAATATTCAGCTCGAATGGAGAGTATATTTCATGGGAGAAATATGTTTTTCATTGTTATAAGAGGATATTCATCTTACAGAGTAGGTAAGGAATGTAGGGGTACTTTTTTGCTAAATCCCGAAATATGTCAACTTCATTTTAATGTAAATTATTTCATTTAATTTACAAAAACATTTTTTTCTGATTTTTTAAGGCTAAAATAGATTTTTTACAGTGAATATATCAATAATATAACGTTTTTCAGAAATAAAAAATAGGGGTTCCAACCCCTACGGTAAAAAAACATCCACCAACTAGCGTTTTTCGGAAGGAACATTTTCCATTTTGTCCCACCGCAAAATATTCATTAAAGGCCGAAATATATCAAAAAAACATTTTTTAGTGTCAACTTTGAGGGTAGTTTTCACCTGTTAAAAGTCTTTTACCGCAGAAACGAAAAAAATACGTGTCGATTATTTTTTCACGCACTATAACATACTAAAATTTCATTAAAATCGGTGAGGTACACCTCAAGTACCTTCCTTGTAAGGGAAGAAACTTCCACTCACCAACGCAAGATTAGCGATTAAAAAAAAAGAGTAAACGGAAAATTGTTCAGGCAAAAGCCAAAAATAACACCTTACTCTTACGACACAGGATCGTAAGTGAGGATTCGCTCTTTCGCAACGGTCCTCGATCCCTCAAATCTCCAGGTGACGTCACATCAGCGACATGACTGATAACGACATCGACCTGGCTAGATCACTCAATATTACGCTAGATAAATCGCCGTGACGGTAATCGGTAGGGCGACGAGGTAGAGCGATATTTAAAGCGCTCTGTTTTTTCCGTAGAAGGCGCTATGCTCTAACGCTAGGATGGTTTCCTGCGCAAAGAAGTAGACGAAGTAGAATGGTATTTAAGCACGCTCATAGCTGCTATCAGGATGAATGTAGAACTAGATGGACTGGACCACGAAGTAGTTGGAGCGGCATCTAGGTCAGCATTGAAATTGAAGGGTAGTAGGGAATGGGAGGATAACGGAACAGGGCACGTGAGAATACGCGAGCAAACACTGAGGGGAGCCATTTGGGTAACACCTCAAGACAGAATAAACAAGCATCTTTATTTTGAGCGGCGGTACAAAACTCTGATCCCTAAGAGAGAAGAGTGGAAGCAAAACCAAAATTTTGGGCATGAACTGATCTGGTTCACGAATGGCTCTAGAATGCAACGAGGGACCGGATGCGGAATATATGGCAGCAAAGGCAGAGACAGCAGAGCTCTAGGCCTGAGGAAGCACAACACAGTCTTCCAAGCGGAAATGGTGGTCATAGGCACCTGTGCCAAGAGCATGGTACAAGATGGGACCGAGTGCAAAACCATTAACATCTGCACAGACAGCCAGGCCTCCATAAATGCGTTAGAGAACCCGGTTACCAAATCGCAGCTGGTCAGAGAGGTCAAACAAATCCTGAACCAACTGGCCGCGAAAAACAAAGTCACATTGATCTGGGTTCCTGGTTACTCAGAATATGAGGGCAATGAGAAAGCCGATGCACTAGCCAAAGAAGGAGAAAACTCAGACGAAGCAGCAGGATGGGAGGTAGGAATGCCGTACCAGGAGGGTTGCAACGTCATAAAGAGGAGACTAAACGTTGAAAAATGGTGGAAATGGGAACAGTTCCAGTGATGCTGATGGTCCAAGGAGCTTCTCGAGAAACGCATCAGCAACTGGGCAAGCAGGATCATCAATCTAGACAGGAAAAAAGCAAGCAGAATCCTGGGGATCTTCACCGGGCACTGCAACTTACGCTGCTACTTGCACAAGACACAGGGGCTTAGTAACCTGTGCAGATGGTGTGGGAAAAAGGAAGAAATACTCAACCACCTCCTTATAGAATGCCTCAACTTAATGAGGTACCGACGGAAGTGGCTGACATGAGTAGTGGAACCTTCAGCAAGGAGACACTTTATGAGGAAAGTGTGGAGAACATCCTAGCCTTCTGCCGAGGGCTGGGAGTCACCGACGCCTCAGAGAGATAATTGGGAGGAAATGGATACAATGGCGGAAGCTCAGTGTCCCTGAGCCTGGCACCCCGGTCAATTAATACGAAATTACGCGATGGAAGATAACGGTGAAGGGAGTCGATAGGAAAACAGGCGATAGGATTAAAAAAACGGAATGCTGAAAGACTCACAAGCAAGACCCTTTGAAGGCACTTACCCCAGCGATCGGTCACAGAAGACTTCTCAAGGCACTCTCCACGGTGAAATTCGAAAAAAAGGATAGTTCTTCAAAAAAAGAGATAACTTTCCTCGCAGTTGAAAAAGAGGTCCACACTCTTCGAGCTGCTATCGATAGCGCCATTCTTTTCATAGCTAGATTCGGGTATTACGATAGATGATAATTAGGGTATCGACCCATTTTTCTCTTATCGACCCGTTCCTGCTGAATCACTGGATGGCCGTAGGCGATAGATCTACGACATCCTTCTGTTTGTTTTTTCTGGGAGTCGGTGCTTCGTCCTTCCTTCTCTGCGGTAACGCTGTCATGAGCGGCTATCGCGGGAGTCTTCCTTCTTCTTCTTCTTTCCCGTTGTTGCTGGAGCTTCGAATTCTCTCTGTTTTCTCCAATCTCTTCTTTGTGCCAATCTTCGTTATCTTCTTGGCAAGGAAATTGAAGGAGAAAGAAGTGAGGGGACCACATTAGGTAGGAATATTCGGTAAGGTAAACGTTATTCAAGATGATTCGATAAAAGAATCGAAAATAAAAATACAGTTACGAAAATAATAAAGGCGGTATAATAGTTCTTCAGGTTCCCGGAAGATTTCTGAGCACTGTTCTAGTTTTAAATAATTCTCGATAGCCTGAATTTACGAAAGAATCACGGCAAAACAAAAAGAAAGACATAAATTACAGAGAATAGCGAGATTTTTACCAAATAAAGTAACGGGAGAAATTTTCCACGTTACAGTGTATGCAGGGTGTCCTAAAATTACTTACCAACCCGAAACAAGGGCAACTGCCGATTATGTTATGAAACGAAATCCGATTGCAGAAATGCGATAAGTACAACCCTTTTCGCGTAATATCACATTCAAATTAGCCAATCAGGATGCAGCGTCTCGACGTCGCTACTACTGGACTCTTGCAAAGTATGTGAAATTACGATCGCATCGTGTTTTTTGATAATTTTGCTTTGAATGAAATTTATCGCGGTCGTTCGAAACAAATGCTAGATGGAGAGGTCGATAAAAATGAATTTTTCAATTATAGATCATACTTCAACATGGTATTTTCAACAAGACAAATGAATTATAGTATTTACATTTTTCATTATGTTTTTCAAATATTTTTCAAATACATATTTCAAGACTTTAAGCTAGCTTAAGTAAAAGCTAGGCATTTTCTCGATTTTTTTTAGAAACGTAGTGTATTGTATGTAATTTTTCAAGGTTTCTCTTCTTTAAAGATCAATGTAACATTATGTATCAAAGTTATTAACCCTTTCGGTACTACCGCCGCCTATTGGCGGCATCCACGAAACGTTCTCTGGGTCCTGGTGGTGGTGATGATGGTGCAAAAAATCGAAACAAGTTCATGTATGAGAAGGTATGTATGTATGAGACGTATTTGACTCAAGATAAATATAATATAAATTTACATTTGTAGGTACTATAATAACAGATTTCAGCCTTACTAACGGGTTCTCGATAAATAACAAATATGTAACGATTTAAAAAAAAACATTTTTCAAAAGGAAACAAAAATACAATTTAAAAATGTCTAATATTGCAATTCTAATATGTATTTTCATTTTATTTCAATATACAGTAATTTTGATCCCTTTCGTCTACAAGTTTTCTATATATTTCTATGTAGAATGTTAAAACATTTCTATTTATTTCTCAGGTACTTTGCCTTAAATGATAATAATAATAATAATAATAATAATAATAATAATAATAATAATAATAATAATAATAATAATAAGCAACATCCCACATATAATTAATAACCATATATTATTAATTTAAAATCTATACTTTTTTTTATGCAACTAAATTCTTATAAAACAAGGAGAATTTGAAGATGATTGATAACTGCAAAAAATAAATTGTCGAAAATTCGCCTATGCATCCGGAATGCAATTTCCTACAAATCCCGGTACCTTCCGGAATTTCGCGAATTAGCGAAACGTCGATACAAAAGTTCACCGCTAGCCCTTTTTCGTTAACGACGTCATTTGCAACGCTCGAAACGTCTCATTGGCGCCCGAACAGGGACGGGCAAATTTAAGTACCCAATTCGACTTAGTAACTATAGTATCTTTAGAAATAAAATTTGTCTATTGACTATAAAATAAAAATTAATAAAATAAATCATCATGGACAACGAAGAAGCAGAAGGATACGTTTCAAGTCCAGAAGTTAGCATTCAGAGGACAACAAGCAGATTGCCTGCCTTTGCCGCTCGAATGCCGCAAAAACAAACTTATATGCCACGAAAGCCCCTTCAGGAAGCTCGTTTCCTAGAGAAACCTCTCCAGAGTCTACTGAAGGCCCCTGGCATTGCGCTAACGCCCTTCAGGAAGCTCGTTTCCTAGAAAAACCTTTTCAGAGTCTACTGAAGGCCTCTGGCATCGCGCTAAGCCCCTTCAGGAAGCTCATCTTCCAGGAAAACTCCTCAAGAGTCGACTGAAGGCCCCTGGTATTGCGCTAAGCCCCTTCAGGAAGCTTATCCGTCAGAGAAATTCCTCTGGAGTCAACTGAAGGCCCCTGGCATCGCGTTAAGCCCCTTCGGGAAGCTCTCCCTTGTATTCCATTCCAAGAAGGAATAGGGGAACCAAACTTCGCGAAAGCCCCTGGCATTGCGCTAAGCCCTTTCGCGAGGTGAAGGCAACTCCTAAAGGATCCTATCCTTTTTTTTTGAACGAATACTCTTAACCTAAAACCAAGATAAAAACCTATCTTAAATTCTCTGCAGAAGCCCCTGGCATTGCGCTAAGCCCTTCTGCGGAGATCTCCTCTCCTGATCCCAGGAACGTCATCTAGGCTAAATTAGAGGGAATAAATTAAAGTACGCCCGTCCAGAACACAAATCCTTGATTCTAGACGCATTTCGGCATCTCCATCTTTGTTTAAGACAAACAGGAGGCGCTCGAAACGTCTCATTGGCGTTTGATGATGAATGAGACGTTTCGAGCGCCTCCTCTTTGTCTTAAGCAAAGGTGGACACGCCGAAATGCGTCTTGAATCAAGGATTTGTGTTCTGGACGGGCGTACTTTAATTTATTCCCTCTAATTTGACCTAGATGACGTTCCTGGGATCAGGAGAGGAGATCTCTGCAGAAGGGCTTAGCGCAATGCCAGGGGCTTCTGCAGAGAATTTAAGATAGGTTATTAACCAGGTTTTAGGTTAAGGGTAGACGTTCAAAAGGATAGGATCTTTTATAAACTGCCTTCACCTCGCGAAAGGGCTTAGCGCAGTGCCAGGGGATTTCGCGAAGCTTGGTTTCCCTACTCCTTCTTGGGATGGAATATATGGAAACGAGTGTCCCGAAGGGGCTTAGCGCGATGCCAGGGGCCTTCAGTAGATTCAGGAATGGTTTCTTTAGGAAACGAGTCTCTTGAAGGGGCTTAGCGCAATGCCAGGGGCCTTCAGTAGACTCAGGAAGGGTTTCTCTAGGAGATGAGCTTCCTGAAGGGGCTTAGCGCGATGCCAGGGGCCTTCAGTCCACTTTTTATGAAATTCTTATAGAATTTATACAAGTCCTGGGCGCTCTGCCAGAGACTTGCGAAAGGACCCCGCACCAATCATATGGAAAATGGATCCCGGTCAAATTCGCTGTAACTTCAGTAAGTTATTCCTCTTGAGGCTCTGATCAAAAGCTCTCATGGGCACAAAGTCCAAAAACTTATAGTTAGCGAGATAAAATATGGTCAAAGTCATGGTTTGTGGCTAGCCCCCGTATATCAGTTAATATGTGTCTCTTTTAAGCTTTCCCTGTTCGATGGTCCTTAGATGGACGCCCTGTTTGTTCCTAATCTCATCTTAATAAAACCAACCTTAAAGTTGTGTGATTACCCTCCAGAGGGTGGATTGGGGTCACTTAAGGGCAGTTGTACCCTTATGAGTTAGAAGAGGCCTCGAACATATAGAAAGTTAATTTTTTCTCGCGCTTTCTCTGTCTGTTTGTCTTGAAGGTCACCTAAGGGTTGTTTCAACCCTTGTGAGTTTAACACACACCTTTGGACAATAACCCTTAGCTTATATAAAATTCTTTGGCTTGTAGGATTATGCCCCTTTCGTAGAAAAAAGGATGAATAACCCAATAGACCAACTAACCATATACATCCCTAGTCCTCCCGATGTATAAACCCTCATCTACAGATAGGGCCAACTCTTATGAGTTTAAGACACCCTTGCAGGGTTAATGGGACTTAACCCCCGAGTTTCACTATATCTCTTTATGGAATATGATTGTGCCCCTTGAGTAGAAGGGGATGAAGTAGTTTCTGTCAGGGTGCAAAATAGTTCGAGGTCTGCTTTCTCGCGTATTGCGAGATCATAGCGTTAGGCAATAGCGCCTTCTGCGAAGGATAATGGAGTCAAAGTAGAGCATTCTAATTATCGCTCTACTTGACCATCGTAGCAATTACCGATCCTGGCGACTTACCTAGCGAAAGATCGAGTGATCTAAAGCTAGGTCGATGGCGTTATCGGTCACGTCGCTGACGTGACGTCACCTGGAGAATTGAGGGATCAAGAACCGTTGCGAAGGAGCGGATCCTCACTTACGATCCTGTGAACGATACCAAATCGCATGACGACTTTATTTCGAGAATTATTCTCTTTTTTTTTTTCTTTGTGGTTCACGTTATCGCATTATTAGCGTTGGTGAATGAAGGCTTCCTCCCTTTAGTGATTGTGCGAGACTGTAACGACGGGCAAATCCCGATCTCACCAAATACAAAGAAACAAAACGGAGACTACCGGTGGTAACGCAGAACGTTCGGCTCGCACGGACGGACAAGGGTAGGAGACGCTACTAAAGAAAAAGAAGCAACTTAATGAGAAACGTAACAATATATTTTTCAACAATAAATAAAAAACTTAATAGAAAAAGAAAGGCACTAATTCTCCGAGCGCGAGGCTCGTGCAATGAGTTTTAAAATACCCGAGAAAGACGCGCAAAGCGAGCTCCGCTATGACGCGCGAGGCGAACTCCGCCTGGACGAGAAGCCGGACGAAAGCCGGAGGGTTGGGAGCGAAAATGGGGCTAATCCCCGAAGGAAAGACAACCCGAGAACACCTCGAGTTGTCTCAGAGAGACTACAAAGTGCGAATACCGCACTAGGAAAAGGAAGCGAACTCCGCTTAAAGGAAGTGCGAACACCGCACTAGGAATAGGTATAACGCGAACACCGCGCTAACTCTAAGATCACGAGAACGCCTCGTGGGATAAGGTTTGGATGGTTGGATTCACCAGACTTACAAGTGTAGCCTAAAAGCATACATAGAGTCCCCGTCTGAAGGGGCTCGGGTCGAGCGAGCGACTGCCTGGAGCGGCAACGATGAGATCGCTGCGAGGTGGGAGACGCTGCAAGTGGGGACCAGCTCCGGGAGAGGGAGACTGTCCGGTGAGTCCCGGCTCAGCTCCGCTCCCCCCTTACCTTTCGCGATCGCGAACAGTGATTATTTTGGGGATATTGTTTTGAGTCTCGAGTGAGAGAGACAGTGTTTTTTTTGCGTTTATATAATTTATTTCTTTGGATTATTAAAGAGGATTTCTTTTTTTAAAGTGTGATTTCTTTTCTTTTTTTCTCTCTCGCGCCTGATTTTTTTTGTGTTGTGTTGTCTTTTTCTTAGTTTTGATTTTCAAGGAAAAGTTGGCGAACACGCCTCTCTGCCGAGAGTTTGGGCTGAAGTAAGTTTTCTTCCTTTTTTTTTTAGTTGAGTCGTTTTGTCGGTTTTAACAAAAACCGACTGGCGCCCAAATTAGAGTCTTGTTTTTCTTATTTCTTTTTTTTTGAGCCCTGAACTAGACTCTTTCTACGATATTCTTATCGTCGAAACATTCTAAAAAGAGACTGTTGCCCACTGCAGGCAACGCGTTTCAACATGTTTTAAAACGCGTATGTGAAACATCTCGAAAATTCGTAATTTAGAGACTCATTTATAATTAAACGACTGCTGTTTTGTCAAAAAACAGCACTTTTAAAATCGACAACGAAAAAACTACATAATATTGTACAGTTTGAGAAAATTTTAGTCCGATTTGTGTCAGATAAGTCCTGTATGAGCTACATCAGGTACGACGGAGCACTTTTTCAAACAACAACTTATGCAAAGAAACACTACCTTTGAGCTCTGTACGAATTCAAGTCATAACAAAAAAGGAAAATATAAAATTTAAAGTTTTCTACGGTACTATTTCTGATAGTACCATTGGAAATTGAAATAGAAATTTGACTACTCTAAAATTAAGATTTAGGGTAACTAATGTTAAAAACAAAAAAAGTTCTTTCAATTAAGTTTTTCGGCAGCTAGTCGTTATGCAATCATTTTGAAACCAGTTTAGATGGTGAACCCAATGTCTGAACTGCAAAAATATGCGTTTCAAAATTTCTTTGCTCACCCGGATAATCCAAAATGTGACAGAAAATAAAAATTTTTATTTAATATCATTCATTTTCTTTATCTTAAAAACTCTGAACTTCTTAAAAAATATATTTGGAGTAAAGGTGCTTAGAATTTGTCAATAAATACTCCAGAACTTTTTCATTTTTTTATACATTTTTTAAAATTGTGACGAGGATCTTGATATCCCTTGGTTGGGGGTGTCGACACACTCCACGCGTCACAATCGCCCTGAAAATCTCGAGAAAAACAAGAAATCGTCGAACAGGGCTCGGTCGCGGGCACCAGGTGCAATGCACCGCGGTCTAGCTCGAGGAAACTAAAATGGCAGAAAGGGAGGATTCGCACAGAACGACGCGTTAGATGACAATAAATAAAGAAAAATAAATATAATTGCCGATAAAATAACAAGCAAAATGGTCAGAAGAAAAAAAAGAAAAGAAAATCCTACAACAATGAATGCTAATAAAAAAATAAAAAGAAAGAAAAAGCAAAAGCCATGAACGGGGCGAGGTGGCGCGAACGGCGCGACGAGCTCGCTCAAGAAGGCCACCTATCGAATCCGGTGGCTCGACTTCCCGAGCTCGCTCGTTCCTTTTCGAGGAAAAGTTGGGCGTCGGGACTTACTAGTTCCCACCGGGTGGCGTCTGCCGTCCTTCACGTCGTGATCAGGAAATCCAGGACTATTTTCCCGTCAGATTCTCGTCGTCTCTTTCCTTCTCGCTCTCGATCTCTCTTTCTCTCTTTCTCCCTCGTTCTTCCTCTGTGGATAGCGGGTACGTCCGTTCTACGACACGTCCAACGTAAAAGTGAAGTAGCTGGCCTCACTTCCGGCGTCTACTTCTCGATCTCGGGGCTACGAGCCTCTTCATTGGCTGCGAGTGACGATTCGTACCCCTCGAGTCATCCACGAGCCTTCTGGTGGACGAAACTCCGCGTTGGCCTCGACCCTGAGGTAGAGTCGATTCCCATTGTTTCTGGGAAAACGTCTCTCGATTTTTCCCCGCTGGGACGGCGTCGAAAATCCTTCCTGGAGTGTTCCGGGGTCGACTTTGCTCCTTCCACCAACGGCTGCTTCGACTGACGTGGTCCTGGTGACGTCAGTACCGGTTCGTCTTCGCGACGAATCTCCAGCTGTATACAATTAGCCGGAATTTTTTTTTAAATTATGGATTTCTGATAATTGCACTTATGGAAACATTTGTGGTTCGTTTGCGAGGAATTGTGCTGTAATTAGAATCGTTTAAGAGTTAATTGTTTAATTGTAATTACATAAAATGTAATACCCCATGAAGTTGGCCGGAAAAATTTTTTAAATTAACAATAATTAACTCTTTTTTTTTTACTGTCTTGCAAATTGTTTGTACTTTCCAAATTTGTCATCAAAAACGTTTGAGAGTTTATAGTTTAATTGTAATTACATAAAATGTAATACCCCATGAAATTGGCCGGGAAAATTTGTAATATTAACAATAATTAACTCTTTTTTTTCATTGTCTTGCAAATTGTTTGTACTTTCCAAATTTGTCATCAAAAACGTTTGAGAGTTTATAGTTTAATTGTAATTACATAAAATATATACCCTAGGAAATTGGCCGGGAAGATTTCTAAAATTAGCAATAATTAACTCTTTTTTTTATTGTCTTGCAAATTGTTTGTACTTTCCAAATTTGTCATCAAAAACGTTTGAGAGTTTATAGTTTAATTGTAATTACCTAAAATGTAATACCCCATGAAGTTGGCCAGGAAAATTTTTTAAATTAACCCTCAGCGGGTACTCTATACTGTTTGTCCCGATCCGGGTACTCTGGGTCTGTGAGACCCGAGCGATTTTCAATCGCTTATAACTCGGAGCCAAATCATCGTAGGGAGACGTTTTTTTTTTAAAAATCCATCGCCAGAATCTCAAAAAAACGAATGCGTGATCCATTTTACTCCAAATCTAAAGGTTTTGTTAATATTTAACAAAATACAAGGAGACCTTTCGAAAAAAAATTTTTTTTTTCAAATTGTTGTAAAAAAATGAAAAATAAAGATAAATTAATTTTAAAAACGGGTTTTTAAAGCTTAAGTGTTGTACTTTAAGGCTGTATAGGACATTTTTCGATTAAATTAAGATAAGCGATTTATTTTTGCGATTGAAAGTTAGTATTTTTTTACAACGTATTTTTCATATATACACGGCCATTATCACTAGAAAATTTGCAAAAAAAATTGTTTAACAAATTTTTTAGCCTACCTTATCATAAAATAAGATATATATACATGCATACATATATATATACATATGTATATAATATTTTTAAAAAATGTATATATATTGTGACGTGGTATTTCGCGAGGCTCGGGCAACCTCACCACGTGCACTTTAATTGCTCTGTTGGGCGCCAGCCAGGATTCGCCTGGCGGTGTTGGGTGCTGAAAATCTTTAGAAACGGGGAATCAGGAAAAAGAAAACTCCCGAACTCGATAAATAATAAATGACAAAACCGGATCGGCCGGGCTATATTTAATAATAATTTGAACCGAACATACAAACGAATTTACTAGTCCGCCAATATAACCGTTAGTTCAAAAATACAAGATGTCGGCCGGGATACGTCCGGACCGCACTCTCTCACTCTCTCTCTCTCTCGTTCACTCTCGCACTCACACTCTTCAACAATAAAAGTTCGAGAATCACAATTTAGTTACTCAGACTTAACATTTGGGACCTTCCGGAGAAGCCGGCCGGTTTCCCCTGGGCACGTTACCGCAAGCCGGAATCCCGGATTCCGGGCGAGCCACGTGGAAGAGAGTCGGTTACTCTCCTCCCGGAATCGTTCAAATTCGACCGGGCGACCGGAACGCGGTCGTACTAACCGGTACGGTTCGAAAACGTACGATCAAAATGACACAAAACGAAAAGTCGGAGACGCCGGTAAGCGTCACTCACCCCTTTACAATTACGAAGGAACCTCGCTCGTTCCTTATCTGATTCGACGGGGATCGTTGGTCCTTAAAATGGCGCCGGGCGGTGGCCAGGGAGGCGGCGGTCTTGCCTCACCGATGTCCAGCACAGGAATCTCGATTTCGTCGTCTTCTTCCCGAGATCTACCGGTAGTCCGGCTGGAGGGGGATAACGATCCGTATCGCAGCGCTGAAATCGTTCGTTGCCTCTGCGTTGTGCTGCCCTCGGTACTACGGGCGATCTCCTTATCATGCGGGAAGATACGAAATCTGGATCGTTGGTGGAGTTCTTCCGGATGTCTGTCCGTGGAGGATCTCCGAACAGGAAGGTCGGAGTTCTTCTTGTCCGGGCCGGAAGCTGTTCTATCCGATTTCTTCTGATTTCGGATTACGGCAGGACGGATCCTCTTCCATCGGCGACGTTAGCAGTTCGGCGATGTTTAAATATCCCTCCTGGTTAAGATGGCGATGGTCCTAGTCGGCCTGGTGAGTCGGCGATATTTCCCCAGGCTAGTGGCGTACCGATCCTCGATCGATACCGGCACGTGTGAGTGGCCAGACGAAACGTTTTGTAAAATAGAAATAAAAGATCGTAAGTCAAGATTGACTGATTAGGTTATGGTACCCAGGGGTAACGACGTGCTTCTTCGTTTACACGGGATTCTCGTTAGATTCCCGTGCTGGAGATTTTCCCGGATATTCCGGAAAGGTTCCTTTAAGAGGACCTCCGGATAATTCTCAAAAGATTTGGATGGGGTCCGTAAAAACCCCATCACAATATATATATAAATATAGAGTTGCAATGGTAAAGAAAGATAAAAATCGAGATATATTATTTGAAAAGTATTTATTATCTGAAAACTATTATCATTATAACATTGTAATTATTTTTTACATATCGGTAGTTGAACAAGCAGAACAAATTTTAGATGTATGTTCGATCTTCTTCTTCCCCAGAAGAAGCGTCATTTTCGTAAACTTCCTCCGTGTTACGGTTCTCGATTGCTGCCAACTCAGCGGCGGACCGCGTGCGAGACCGCGTCTCCATTTTTGCCTTAAAAAAAAAAACTAAGCTATTAAAAATTTTTTTTCACGCGCACTATACATTAAACATATATTTTTACATTATTAAGTAATTTAAATATAAATTCTAAATAATTATAATTTTTTCATAAAACTTACTTTCTGACACTACGGGTACTCTGGGTCCAGGAGACCCGAATCGAATTTTTCAATGCTCCTAGCTCCGTAGGTGACGTCGCACTGGAATGGCACGAGTGCTCCCTCGATTTGGCACACAAAAAAGGATTTTTCCCCGCTATAACGAATCCCCCTCCCTTGCGCCCCTCCGAGATATTCACATATACGATTTTGCGCTCGGGTCTGTCAGACCCAGAGTACCCGCTGAGGGTTAACAATGTAATGAAATTGGAATACAGTGCAATAACTGTACTTGAGTGCAATAAGTGTGGTGACACTTTAGGGACTCGACCCTCCTTCTCTCCAAATCATTGGACTATTGAGCTCTGTGATTTCAAGAAGCTGCAAGAGGCTTTAGACTTTCATCCAATCTTGTTAAAAGTACAATGCTCAAAATGTAAAGGAAAAGGTGTTTTAAGAATAAGCCCAAATACCTATATTTTTATCGATCTAGATGTAAGACGAGCACAGAACAAGGACGTTTCCGTAAGAGGACGATTAAAAGACTTTCCAGTAGAAATTGATATGGGTCAAAAATATAGGTAAGTTACTCATAAGAAATTATTTTAAAAAAACAAACGAAAATAAAATAAAGCAATTGTTTTCATTTTAGACTAGCTGGCATTATTCACCATGAAATGGGACATTTCATTGCCTACTGCAGGAAATTGTCTGGTTACTGGGAATGTTACAATGATATTTTGTGGAAAGTGGAATCTTGTACTGTAAATGTGGAAGTTGAACCGCATGGTGCAATATACGTGCTGCAAGCGACGTAGTGCTATTAGTATGGAGACTGAACGAGTATGAAGGCATTGATTTCTCATGTCAGTATTATCGTCGTTTAAAGAGTTTATTGATAAATATTCTATATTTTTTGTTAACACTGTGATAGAGAACATGGATTCTCTGTCACAAAAGTCCCGGACTCCGAAAAACCGTTTTCTTTCCTCGTTCGCGACGCGTGATTAATAAATACATTTACGTATCGATCGATCAGCATGGATCGATCGAATTATCGTCCAACACGGAACTCAACAAACTCTTAGGTTAAGTTGATCCGCGGTGTAAGAGCGAAATCGAATCATGTATATTATTAATCAAATCATGTATATTGCGACATCTATTAAGGAATAGGTTTAGGATAAGAACCGCGAGATCGATAAGAGCGATCGTTCGGAGGGGCGAAGTTCGGCGATTATGAGACACGTCGCGACATCCGTCGCTACCGATACGAATTACCGTTTCGAGCACGTGGGAGCTCCGTAACCAAAGCGACTGGGGAATGACGTCATCAGCGAAGAGGGACCACGATGGTCATCTACGACGCTGAATCGAGCATCGATACCGGCCGGGGATCATTCCAGGGTGTCATCCAGGCCTCGGCCGAGAACCACAAATCGAGGGACGATTTCCCGCAGGTTACGGGAATCGTCCTCGATACGAATTTGAGAGGAACATGGAGTTTCCTTCGATCCAGAGATCGTCGATCGATTCGAGGGGTGCACGTGACCCCTCACAGCCAATCAGAAGGCACGAAGCCTCCCCATTCGACGGAAGACGCCGGAGACGACACCGGAGCCTTCACTTCTGTGCTGGACGCCAATCGAGACGCCTCGCAATTCGAAACGAGCGAAAACGAGAGCCGAGAACGGCACCGAGAGAGAGAGAGAGAGAACGAGAGAGCCGTGTCCGAGCCGAGACCGAGAACTCGAGGAGGGAAAACGCAGGAGTTCCGGCGACCTGGGAGTCATCGTGAGTCCCCCCACGGCTATCTTTCTTTTTATTGAAACGAATTCGAACGAGCTCAGAGATTGAGCCACCCAAGTCTTGCGGATGGCCCTCTCCGAGCGAGCTCCCATTACGTGCTCGACCCCAGCTGTCTCGAAGGGACCAACAGGACTTCGCCCCCTTCTAGTTCTTTTTTTTTTGCTTAGTTCTTTTTTGCATTTTTATAGCCTTTTTTTATTATTATTTTAACGGATGTCTTTTTTTTATTGAATATATTTATTTTCATTTATTTTTCTTCGTGTCGTTTTCTAACGAACCCTCCCCTCTACCATTCTCGCGACCTGAGCTGGTCGACGCGGTGCATTGCACCTGGCGCCCGCGACCTGGATTCCTTTCATTTTTAGAAGATTTTCAGGTGATAAGAAGTGACGTGATAGGGGTTACGGTCCCCTGTCTTAGGATAGCCAGATTACGTCACAACACAAGTAAAAGTGAGATATTAATAGTTGTTTGTAATCACTTTGAAGTTTATATAAAAAACCTGATTTTTTAAAAATCAAAAATGGTATTTTTCTGTAATAAATAAAATGAAAAAAAAAACAAGATGAATACAATGTGAATAAACTTTATTTAAGTTTCCATTAAACAATTGTTTATTTTTTTAAAAATAAAAAATCAGAAATATTACATTTTGTATGACTACTGCTACTTTGAAATAACTTTCTTGACTTATTTTATATTGATATATGGTAAAGAATGAAGAATAAAGTAAAAATCCAGTATTTATTCATTTTTACCATCAATATATCGGCCAGCAATTGTGAGTATGTGTATGATCAGAATAAAAAATCCTTCACAATTTTCACAAAGTTAATACAACTTGTTTTTATAACTTTCATCTGTTGATATCTCCTTTTCTTCACCAGTGTCCTTGTACCATTGATCAAAAATCCCAGGAGTTGTTTTACCTCTCCAGTTCTCGCGAGACAATAAATCAGAATCATTAATCAACTCAAAATCTTTATTTTCTTCCGAGTAGCAAGGGTCATTCAATGTACTTGCAACTTCAGGAACGTCAGTAGCATCATTCGGTGATTTAACAAAAGCTTTGTACTCGTGATTTGGTACTTTGCACTTTCTAGCAGTAAAATACGTTAATTTTGAGGCCATACTGCGAGTGGCGCCGAGTAAATCATTCATATGAATTCTTTGAAACTTTTTTATACCAATTCTCTTTGAATATTTCGCCAGGACTTTTCCTTTAAGGTCTTGAAAATTTTTTTCACTGCCGCAGCTAGACCCATGGCCAACGACAAATGGTATTCCAACCGCTGTCCATAACAAAAATTCTACAGCTAATATGACTAACTGATCGAAGAATGCCAAAACTTGAAAGACATTTTGTTCCGTCCCTTCCACAATAACTGATTTAGCCTCAACAATAAGTTTTGTGATGAAAATTTCCACGTTGGAAGTCCCATTCATTTCATCATCTGCGTCAAACACAATTACTTTGTCTCCATCTTCTTCATCATCTTCCGTGGCCATATTGTAATCATCAATATTTACTGGTCTTTTACTCATATAACATTCCAATTTTTTTCTTGCAACCATCACAGTTATAATTGATCCCATGAAATCTTTCTCAAATTGTAGTTGAAAGATACGTTCAACAATGTCATCCACTGTTTTCTTTATACCCAACTCACGACTTACGTGCTCGTGTTTAGCACGACGGAGAACACCAGCTGTGGGCAGAGTTGGTCCCTCAACATCACCTCGGCCCATGTTTTCTCTTTTCAACCTTTGCAATAAATTCGAAGAATCTTCAGTATGGCTTTCTTTGCCCAACCGTTTCCTTTTTTCTCCATTTAAGAAACGTCTTACATCATCGTGAACTTCTCGTGACGTGTTACGTGTTCGGACGCGAATAACAATTTCTTCATCGTTAGGGAAGGCTCCTTATCGAGGTATCCATGAAATCGGTTACCACATGTTTTTGATCTGCAGTATCCCTCAATTTCTAAATATGGAATTATTGTCGTTGCTACATTCACTTGATTTCGTTTAAATGAAAAAGCACAAGGTAAGGAGTGTTGCTTGTCAAATTCATCGGCAATTACATTAGTCTATACTCCAGTTTGAAGAGATTGAGAAGTGCTCTTTGAATGGTTCTCTTCCGTTTTCACAGGTTTGATGATATCCCACAGTTTTTTTGATAAAATCAAGTAGAACCATGTTTCACCTTCTTCACATTGTGACTCGATTTGATTAATTTCTTTCGTCGATTCTGTAATTATTATTCCCATGTTCGCTCTTGCTGTGGAGAGAATTCCCCTTCGGTCCTTGGTCACATTTATCCACCAACATTTTTTACTCCAAATCCCCTCAGTCTCTTTGGCTAAATTTTGCCACACTGCAGCCGAGTATTCGGGAAACTCCCTCGTTTTAAAATAATCAATATATTTCATTAAAATGCTAATGGCATCATCTTTGGCCATTACACTCTTCCGAGGCATGTCGATTTTAGAGTACAGATAAATCCTCTGAAACAAAATGAAATAAAAATAAGAAAAATACATGAAATAAATTGAATAGATAAAAATACAATTTAAACTTGAAAGAACAAAATATTTTCATATTGGAAGAGTCTTTAGTCACATTAAACAAAAATATTAAGGAATTGAAAAGGCAAAACAAAAGTGGTGAGCAATGTCAATAGTTAATCATTATTATATGTTTGATAAGATTAAAGAAATTTGGGTAAACTCATGGTTTTTAGGTACAATTGTCTTGACTTTTTAAGGGAAACGAAATTCGTTGCTGTATTTAATTTAATATTTTAGTTAATTTAAAATTAGTCTGAGAATTGGTTTAATCCAAGCAACGCAGAAGTTTAAGTAATGAATTAAAACTTTGGAAAATTATAAGTATATAATAAAATCTACTTACCAACGTTTTATGTAATTTGGAATAGCCAAAATTATTACACTATTCTTACGTTCTCTTCTTTTTATAAACGCCTAACGAGCAATTTGAAAGCATTCACATCGTGAGGTTGTTTCCAATCTTTCCTTGTACACCTTCAAATTTACAGAATAAAAAGCTTTTACTGTATGACATTACAATTGGCTATTAATTTACATTGTTATACTTACAATTAATACAATAGATTAATTGAAATTACAATTTTTCAAAAAATTCATTTTTCTACTCTGAAAACGTTTTGTTTAATTATAGCGGGCAACTGACCGAGGAAACGGGACTAATAACAAATTTGGAGCGTGTTCACAAATTGGCTGACAGTAGTGTCAGTCAATTTGTGAACACACTCTTGATATATAATTTAAATTGCAGCAATAATTAATTTCGCTCTTAAACGCTTATAATGAAATGTCCGGAAACTACAAATAATGTGCAAGAAAATGAAAAAAAAAATTAATTATTGTTAATTTTATATAATCTCTCGGTCAACGTTATTGCGCATTATATTTTATTTAATTACAATTAAACTATAAATTCTCAAACGTTTTTCATGACAAATTTGGAAAGTACAAACAATTTGCAAGACAATAAAAAAAGAGTTAATTATTGTTAATTTTAGAAATTTTCCCGGCCAATTTCATAGGATATTATATTTTATGTAATTACAATTAAACTATAAACTCTCAAACGTTTTTGATGACAAATTTGGAAAGTATAAACAATTTGCAAAACAATGAAAAAAAAATGTTAATTTTCCCGGCCAATTTCATGGGGTATTACATTTTATGTAATTATAATTAAACTATAAACTCTCAAACGTTTTTGATGACTAATTTGGAAAGTACAAACAATTTGCAAGACAATAAAAAAAAAGAGTTAATTATTGTTAATTTTTTAAATTTTTCCGGCCAACTTCATGGGGTATTACATTTTATGTAATTACAATTAAACAATTAACTCTTAAACGATTCTAATTACAGCACAATTCCTCGCAAATGAACCACAAACATCTCCATAAGTGCAATTATCAGAAATCCATAATTTAAAAAAAAATTCCGGCTAATTGTATACAGCTCGAATCTCCACGTGGTCGAAAGTCTGGTCCCCATCGTCTTCGACAGATGGCGCTTAGTGTTCGATTTTCGCGATTCACCTCGACCCGTTTCGGATCTACTCTTATCGACTCTACGATCTCTAATGTGAATCTATGGTAATATATTGTAACGTTCCACCAACTATCGAGTTGGTAGAACGTTGCATAATTACAAATCCATCCATCCATCCACCCATCCATCCAAAAAAAATCATAATCAATAAAATAATTAACAAATAATATCATAATCAATAAATAATAAACAATCTAATTCTGCCTCACAGAATTAGAAGAAATTCGAAAAATATTAATATTACTCACCAGATATGTTATTAAGTAAGGTCACTTATTACCTTTTAATATAAAAATAAACTTATTATTTTTCTATTAAATATTTTTTCCTTTTAAAATAAAATATTAACTTTGTTGACGGCTGTCAGCCATCCGCTAACAGCCATCTTTAAAACTAAATTAAAGTAAGATCTATTTCCGATATAGATCAATAACTTATTCCCAATGATGGATAACCGCTGGACAAGTTTAGCTATTAGCATATAGCGCGTCCTGGCGAATCTGAGGGAAATTAGAACAAGTCCAATTAGGACGAATCAAGTTATCTATCACGCGCTATCCCTAAGATAGGCGTGAGCCCCATCTCCCACGAGTCCTGGTCTGCCCCACATGGCTCCGAAGGCAGCCTATAGCAGGCGCGGGAGCCGTGCCTAACGGAAGGAATTTCGAAATGCCCCAATGTGACGCTTAAGCGCGGGACTCGAAATATACCCTCTCCGTTAGGAAATCGCCCCTCTCGAGGAAGAGCCCCCGAGAGGTAGGACAAAATCGGCTCCCGCATGCCATCAGGATGTTATATAAAGGCAAGACCAGGAGCTCTGAGGAAGCAGATGCTTCGTCTGTCTCATATGAGCAAGAGCTCCGAGAACAGCAATAAGCGCAAATCTCAATTTAATTAAAGTAGTCCCACGATCAAAGCGATCAGGACGAATTTACTCTTAAATTCCAAATTCCTCTTCGAGACTTAGAAGAAAAAGCCACTAACATAGCGTTAGCCCTTTTTCAAAGTCTCGAAGAACTTCCTATCTAGCATTCGAAAAAGGCTACTAACATAGCGTTAGCCCCTTTTTCGAATTGCGAACACCTCAGAAGCCACCAGCACAGCGTCTGGCCCTTCACACGAGGTAAAAATTAATCCTTTCCTATAAAGGGAATACAGTAGAGAGCCACTGGCATAGCGTCCAGCCCTTTCTACTGTGTTTTATTTCTGGAAGCCACTGGCATTGCGTCCAGCCCTTCCCGAAAGGAAATTCATTTTCCAAATTCCGCATTTGGAAAAGGCCACTGGTATTGCACCAGCCCCTTTTCCAAATTGCAATTACCTTCGGAAGCCACCAGCATAGCGTCTGGCCCTTCCCAAGAAGGAATCCTTTCCATCACCCTTGTGACGAATGTAATACGGAGCCACTGGCATCGCGACCAGCCCTCACGATTGCATTCGAATTCCCAGAAGCTACTAGCATCGCGTCTAGCCCTTCTGGGAGGCAAGGTGATTCCTTTTTCTTCAGTGCAGCTGATCAAGAGAAGCCACTGACATCGCGCTCAGCCCTTCTCGAAGTCAGTTTTTCGGTATCGAAGCCACTAGCATTGCGTCTAGCCCTTAGATACCGAATCTGCACGAAGAGAAACCTCCAATCCTGGGGAAAATTTATTTTATTACATTATTAGTTTAGAAAATTCAATTTTTTTTACGAAAAATTAATATTTTTACATTAAGTAAATTATAAAATGTATTCCGGAGATTCAATAAACGAACATTAGTAGTTTAAAGAATTCTCTGGTCAAAATTTATTTGTATTTTCTTTTCTACGACTTTCAAACCCGTCCAGCACACGAATCCTTTTTAAGATCCGACTGCACTCCTCTCGCAAGAATCGTAGGTAGCAGCCGAATCGTCTCAATATATATATATATATATTTCGGCCGCCTTAATTCTAACAATCATATCGTCGCTCTTACACCGCGGAATACTTAACCTAAGTATTTGTCGACTTCTACGGTGGACGTGTATGCGATCGATCCATGCCGATCGATCGTATTGATTGAATTTCGCGGCGCGAATGGTCGTGGGGGAAGTGCATGGGACGTTCGGGATCTTTGTATCAGGGAATCAATATTCCCTGTTACATAATATTTAACTCTAAGTTTGTATAAATTTCAAAAAAATCACGAAAAATTTTCAAAAAATTCGAATGGATCCCTTCGATAATTGTAAGTTTATTTTCACTAATTTCGCATTCTCCTGAAAATTGATAGTTTATCAATAAAAAAATGTGATAAGATGGTGAATTCGATCTACTAGGTAAAAATGTGGTGTCATATTTGAGATTTTTTATTCAAAAACTATCTAGTTTTATAAAAAATAGTTATCGAACTATTTCTTTCAGGATTTTTCGTGATTCTTTTAATTCTAAAAAATTTGAGTTGACAATTTTTGAAATATATAGAAAATTCTGAAAAAATACCGAGGTATTCTTTGACAAAATTTAAAGCACTTTACACTCTAAATTTTGAAACACATATTTTTGCAGTTTAGACATTGGGTTCACAACCTGAACCATTATCCAGATGATTGTATAACGAGAAGCTGCCGAAAAAATTAATTAAAAAAATGTATTTGATTTTTAACATTTATTACCCTAAATTTTAATTTTGGAGTGATAAAATTTCTTTTTAAACTTACAATGGTGCCACCAGAAAGAGTATCTTAAATAACTATAAATATTATATTTTTCTTTCTTCTAAACGACTTGAATTAGTACAGAGCTCAAAGGTAATGTTCTACAGAGTGTATATTTATAAAAATAAATTTCTACAAAAATATTTGAAAATGGCGTAGGTATTTCCCTTTGCATAAGATGTTTGAAAATGTGCTCGACCGTACCAGATGCACCTCATACAGGATTTATCTGACACAACCGGACTAAAATTTTCTCAAATTGTATAAAATTATGTAGTTTTTTTCGTTGCCGATTTTAAAAGTATTGTTTTTTGACAAGACAGTAGTCGTTTAATTATAAGTACTGATTTTCTATTGCACAATTTATCGATTTTCAGCTGACTGCCTTTATTTATGTAGATTAACACATTGACAGCCGGTGACCTAAGACATTTAAAGCCAGAACACCGGCCTTATTCGCCCGTTTCTGATTACAGAATACCCAAAAAGTATTTAAAACATTTATATTTTCGTAAATAATACATTTTATTTGCATGAGTAGGACAAAAGAACGACGTAACCATGCCAAGTAAATACAAATCAATGTTTAAGACAATCATACCAGCAAAATCATTCCACATTATCGTTGGGCCGCCACCCAAGGAACAGACTCAGAAATCCGCGTTTTTACGGGGCCGGTGCTCAAGCGACAGACTCAAAAACCCGCGTTTTTGCGGGTCCGGCTGTCAATGTGTCAATGTCTCCAAATTACAAATTTTCGTGATGTTTCAAGTACGCGTTTTAAAACAGGTTTATTACAAGAACGTGTTTAAAGTTTGACATGGTATTGGACCGATCAACTTTATTACTCTGATACATCATATTATTATTCTTTAAAGAAGAGAAACCTCGGAATAATTACATTTACGAGAAAATGTCTAGTTTTTACGTAGCTAAGTGTGTAGCCCCTCAATTAAAAGAACTAATTTATGTAAGTCTTGAAATATGTATTTAAAAAAGATTTGAAAAACGTAAAAAAAGTATGTACTATAATTTATTTGTCTTGTTGAAAATACCACGTGAAGCATTTTCTGCAATTGAAAAATTCGTTTTTATCGACTTCTCCATCTAGCATTTGTTTCGAACGAGCGCGGTAAATTTGATTCAAAGCAAAATTTTCAAAAAACATCTTGCAATCGTAATTTCACAAACTCTTGCAGAGACCAGTAGTAGCGACGTCGAGACGCTGCATCCTGATTGGCTATTTTAAATGTGATATTACCCGAAAACGATTATACTTATCGCATTTCTGCAAACGGATTTCGTTTTAGAACATAATCGGTAGTTGCCCAGTTTCGGGTTGGTAAGTAATTTTGAGACACCATGTATATTCATTTACTTCAAACAAATATTATAATTTCTCAAAGGAGTATGGTAATTTGGGCTTACGAAATCTGACAGAACGCTTCTACTTGAAACTTGGCACAGTCATAGCCTGGGCCTAGCTGAGCATAATGGTGAAGTTGCAGAGTGACGTTTTTCCTTATACCCGAGAAAAACCCCAAAATGTATCATGGGGCGGCAGCGCCTACTTTGCTCGAGTATCCTTACTTTCACAATGCTTTACCTTGTTTGTGAATGATCTGCTAGGTACCACGCACTTTGATTTTTATTGCGCAAGAGAAGAAACGCGTGAGTCAAGTCGTTATCACAACATTGAGAAAATAACATTACAAATTCCACCAAAATCACTTTCCTAAGTCAGTTTATTATTAGCTTCCGCCATGTAAACAGCAACAATTTACAGCAGAGTACATATCACATATTGAGGAGATGGAGTCTAGAAATTGGATTCCTATTCTCCTTTCCACTCTCATTCATCTCCATCATCATTGAAACCTCAAACAACTCCTTTTCCTCTTCCTTATCGTCTTCAGTAGCAGCGTGGCCAATTTCATCCTCTTCATCCTCAATTTCTAAATCCTCATCTTCAACATTTTCGGGTGCCTCAAGCACGAATAGTTCTTGCACGAAGAGCTCCTCCAAAGCATCAAACTGATCATTGCTGTCCTCCTCATCAACCTCAAACAATGACAACAAAGGGCAGAAAAATGAAGAAAGGGATGCAGCCGGTATCTGAATATTTTCTTCGTAGCATCCATTGGTGAAGTACCACACAAGGCAGGCAATGTGGGCACAGCATCCGACCCACTTTGCAGGTGCAGTAATGTTCTTTAATACAATAATGCCCTCCGTATCCGCATCCAGAAGTATAAACTGATGATACTTCTTCGCCTTACTGTGACGAGACTATTGCCCATAAAGAGTCGGAGAGAGCAAAGTTTGATTTTCTCAAAATAGTCATAATAATTAATCTGACTATTGTTCTTCTCAGCATAGAACCGGTAACGTCCGTCGGCCTTCTAATGCTCTCCGAAGTATGATTTCACCATTTTGCATTGATATGTCCCACAACAAAACAGCTCTAATTTCTGATTGGTGAGTCGAGGGAAGCCGTAGTTTCGCGGATGGTCCTCAATATTTTCCTCGAACCCGCTTTTTTCCTAAGGAGCCTATTGTCTTCTACAATCTCGGCTAGTGTATTTGGTTTCGATAGGAGGGAATTCATTCGGATGGAAATGTCTGGCCGGCCAATATCAGAAATGAAGGCTCCGTTTCGTCTCAAATTAAGAGCAGCGGGACAAATTCTGAAGTCTTTGGCGGTGTGCTTCAACGTTCTGTTATAGGAAAATATAGGAAATATATCACTATAACTGTAGTGTGCACTGCCTTTTCCGCCGGATTCATTAGTTGCATCCCCAAGTAATGCGGCATAAAACTAGTGGACAGAGATTTGCGCGCATGCTGGATGTGGTATGAGATTGTCCGACGGGCCTTTCCAAACAGGACACCGAGAAGCTTATCAGACAGCCCTGTACGCATTTTAAAAAAGTAAAGCGGGATGATGAATTCGGGATTTTTGATGGTCGACGCCGTACATAATTTCAAAGAGTCCATTTGTGATTTGTTCAATGCAGTAAGAGTCTCAAGTTGCTCAGCAGTCATTGAGCTTAAATTCAAGGTAGAATTGTTACCCGACGATTATGAAGGATTCATTAAATGACTGAGAATCCGCATATTCTCTTCTGGTGTCACCCAAAATGTGTCTCTTTCCTCATTCAAGTCATTAACATCAAATGTGAGACATTTGAGTATTTGGTAGTTGTGAACACAGACGAAAGATCCGGCTGAGATGAATACACTCTTCATGGAAAGACATTTTCCTCTCAATTCAACGGAAATTTTCTTCAGCTCAACGTTGGGGCAGTCCTGGTACAGGCAATTTCCTTTCAAGTTGGAATATAGAGAGGACAAAATCAAGAGATACGGTAGTGTCTCGAGACAAGTTCATGTATGAATTGGGCACATGAAAAATAGCCGAAGCATGCTGTGTATATACACGACAAATACATTCAAAGGCTGTCTGTCGCTTCCTATACACGGTAACTGTGTATACATAAACGGCTGGAATGTCTTCACACACTGAAAGGCCGTTTGCAACACGCAGTGGCATTGAGATATGAGTTGTGTTTTGTTTTCACGAACATCCAAAAGACGAAAAATTTACTTTACCGGCGCACGTTATGTATTGGTTTTTTATATTATATCCAGATATAAAGTCGGTAATAGTAATAATATGACGAATAAAAATAAAATAAAATAATAATAATAACAATAATAATACGATGACGCCAAATAAAATAATAATAATAATTCATCGGCTGTCTGTTGCCCAGTGGCGGCATAACGGTGGGCTAGGCCCTAGGCATTCAAATATGGTCTGTTTTATTAATTTTAGGATGTTATTATTTCCTTTGGCTACACGACTTTTTAATTATTTACATTGTAGTAAATTAGTTGAGACTATCCCGATGGAATGTAGTCTGGGCCAAGATTTAGAATGGAAACTTCATCTATTCCAACTATTCCATCGGGATAGTCTCAACTAATTTACTACAATGTAAATAATTAAAAAGTCGTGTAGCCAAAAGAAATAATAACATCCTAAAATTAATATTCTAGTATAACGACTTAAGAAACAACCCAAACGATGGTCTGTTTTGTTTTCCCGAATATTCAAAAGACGAAAAATTTACCTTGCCGACACACGTTATGTATTGTTTTATATTATCTCGAGATATAAAGCCGAGAATAATAATAATATTTGCAAAAAGGAGACAAATCCCCCTAAAAAACACCTCTGGTGCAAAAAAGTCGAAACAAGTTCATGTATGAAAAGGGATCTCTCTACAAAAGTTGTGAAATCCGATAACATTAGACAAGCTCGTTTTTTCCATTATGTCAATACGAAGTAATTACAAAATGGAAAGAATTTTTTCTGTTTACGTGGTTAGAACCGGTATTGAACTTGGTGGGCCCCGAACAATTCAGATGTTTGAGTATAATGTATAATTATTCATATTATTATTATGCAATCTGATCTTTACTAATTGATAATTCGGTAAAAATAAATTAAATTGTAAGATATTTATTGGTTACCGTTTGGGTTCGGGGTCCGACAAGTTCAATACCGGTTCTAATCACGTAAACAGAAAAAATTCTTTCTATTTTGTAATTATTTCGTATTGACATAATGGAAAAAACGAGCTTGTCTAATGTTATCAGATTTCACAACTTTTGTAGAGAGATCCCTTTTCATACATGAACTTGTCTCGACTTTTTTGCACCAGAGATGTTTTTTAGGGTTATGCACATTCTTCTGCCCTCTTACACTCTCTTCTAATCGATGATTAAAATCCTTCTGGTAACAATTGCGATGGAACCAATTACTGGCACTATCACGCCGGGCTTTTTTAGACAGAGAGCATCGTTTAGACATTACGTTGCTTCGGACTTTCAAGCCACAACCTGAACACGAAACAGATGGAAAAACCATTCTTTGAAATGAATTGCGTTTTTGACAGCCGACGTGACATTGAAAGATCAAACGACTTTTTAGACATTATTGCGCAGTAACTGATAACAAATGAACAGCGCCATGAGGCGCTTTTCGCTCGGAGTAAGCAACTCTACCTGAGCGCCTATAGGCGCTATTCGCTCAGAGAAACCATCTATAGTTAAACGCCTAAAGACGCTGTTCGCCGCGAAAGGGGTAATTGATCGTACCTGACAAGGGCTCCGCCAGGGTCGTGGGTCACCGATTTTGTTCAACCTTTGCACACTTTCAGTAGTCCACTAGGACAATATAATGTGCAAATATTAAGGCGTACTTCTCAAGCGTTTTCGAGAAAATCGCAAGCAAAGTTTGCGATTTTCGATGCGTCGCTTATATCCCCTTACGTGACGATCGTTACCAAGCAGCGGCGGTGGCCGAGTGGTTAGCGTTCTAGCTTCGTAAACGCTAGAACGCCGGATCGAGTCCCCTTTCGGGCATTTTTTTTAAATTTTTTTTTCACACATTATTTCATGTATATTATAATTTAAAGGAAGTATAATGCGAAAATATATTTATTTGCATCATTTTTTATTACCACAAACATATTTAAAATTGTGGACGAATAAAAGACGAAACGCATTGATTTTCATTTAATATTCTTAATTATTAAATGAATAATGACAAAAAATAAGAAACAACGAAACATAATCAAATTTTACAATTAATCGTCAAATGCATCTTGGGGAGGTAGGATGATACTTATCATATAAACAGGGGAAACATAAAGTGTTTTCAATTAAATACGCACACGTTTGCATGCGTTTGATAACATTTTTAATCTGGCTATAAAAATAAACGTCGCAGGGTTGGCATATTGGGTTACATTTAGGAGGTATCACTTTCACTGTACAACTAGCAAGATCTACGTCATCGCTTAAAATTTCATCATACAATGCAGGGTTTGTTTGACGCCCCCCAAGAAACAATAATTAATAAAAACTGTCTCATTAAATTGTCCAGTTTTCTATACTCTGGGCCCAAACTTTCCTTGTCGGGGGAATTAGTACCGCACGTGTTCCTGTGCTTGCAAGAATCCACAGGAAAGTTTGGGACCAGAGTACAGAAAACTGTGGACAATTTAATAAAACAGTTTTTATTAATTATTGTTTCTTGGGGGGGGGTCAAACAAATCCTGCATTGTATGATGAAATTTTAAGCGATGACGTAGGTCTTGCTAGTTGTACAGTGAAAGTGATACCTCCTAAATGTAACCCAATATGCCAACCCTGCGACGTTTATTTTTATAGCCAGATTAAAAATGTTATCAAACGCATGCAAACTTGTGCGTATTTAATTGAAAACACTTTATGTTTCCCCTGTTTATATGATAAGTATCATCCTACCTCCCCAAGATGCATTTGACGATTAATTGTAAAATTTTATTATGTTTCGTTGTTTCTTATTTTTTGTCATTATTCATTTAATAAATAAGAATATTAAATAAAAATCAATGCGTTTCGTCCTTTATTCGTCCACAATTTTAAATATGTTTGTGGAAATAAAAAATGATGCAAATAAATATATTTTCGCATTATACTTCCTTTAAATTATAATATACATGAAATAATGTGTGAAAAAAAAATTTTTTAAAAATGCCCGAAAGGGGACTCGATCCGGCGTTCCAGCGGTTACGAAGCTAGAACGCTAACCACTCGGCCACCGCCGCTGCTTGGTAACGATCGTCACGTAAGGGGATATAAGCGATGCATCGAAAATCGCAAACTTTGCTTGCGATTTTCTCGAAAACGCTTGAGAAGTACGCCTTAATATTTGCACATTATATTGTCCTAGTGGACTACTAAAAGTGTGCAAAGGTTGAACAAAATCGGTGACCCACGACCCTGGCGGAGCCCTTGTGAGTAAAATATCCCAAAAATGAAAAAAAAAAACAAGGTAAAGCATTGTGAAAGTAAGGATACTCGAGCAAAGTGGGCGCTGCTGCTCCATGATACATTTTTGGGTTTTTCTCGCGTATAAGAAAAAACGTCACTTTGCAACTTTACCATTATGCTTATTGTTAACTAGACCCAGCTATGACGGTGCCAAATTTCAAGTAGAAGCGTTCTGTTAGATTTCGTGAACCCAAATTGCCATTCTCCTTTCCATGTTAGTATTCTTATAATTTATCCAATGAAAAAAATTTCTTTGAGATCGAGCCGGAGTTACCCATTCCAATGCATGGTATGTTCATACATCATTCTCATCAGTTATTTGTAACTAATAAAAATTTTCATCATTACCAATATATTCATTGTTCTCGTTTAGGCCAAAATTTAGTTAGACCTTTAATGCCCAATGTTAATGAAACGTCGCCTATTATCGATGATTCTATGGCATGGACCAATTTAAACAATAGCCAAACAGTAGCTACGATGTAATACTCTGATGTATCATCAAATAACATAATTATTAATCCTTACGACAGTTACATAGATTCAGACGAAGGAGAAACGATAACAGACGACGATATTGATGAGCTGGTAGAATAGATTTCGTTTTTTATTTTATCTTTCAAAATCGTACTAAAATTTTGTTATAATCGTTTAATTGTTATCTTTGTATTTCGGTTTGTAGAATTTAGGAGAATATTTGAAAACAAATACAAAAGGTTGTGCGGTGTTAATTGCTCTTGAAAAGACAAAGGGGACTGGAACAAGTCTTCAAAATACTCATCTTAATTTATTAACGAAATTGATTATTGAACGAAAATTAGAAGACGCAAAAACTACATTTAGGAGATACTATTACTATGCGTCAATTCGAGTATTTATCCCTTATTATTCACGTTTATTGTTTTTTACTATAATGCATTAAAATATTTCTAACAAAGTTTTTCATATACTTGGGTTGTTTTTTCACTTGTACGTAGAATAACCAAGAAAATGTTTTGTTGGAACGGGCGACATCTATCAGCGGACACGTCACTAAGATCGCCCCCACCTCACATCGTTCTAACGTGTCTCCATGTCACTGATATATATACATGGATTGCCGATAGGCTCTTGGCGATGTACCCAATCAAAGGACCGCCATTTTACACGTCCAAAGTCCGCGCATGCGTGGTGGACTGTGACTGTGTCGGGTGAGTGCGTACGGGTTTAGGTCCATGCAGGTCCATGCAGGTCCATGTGTACGGGTGCGTAGTGCGTAAGTGCATAAAATACTTATGAAATAATTTTGAGAAATGGTGAGGTGTTGCTTTTGCCAAAGCATCCAAAAAAAAGGATGTGGACGAACATATCATAAGTAAGTATAAATCGAATAATCTATACACAACATTTGTCAAATGTGACAACTACAGGTTATGTTTTCGGGTTTGTCAATTAATTATTTTCACATTTCATAGATTAGATTTGCTAAAGAAAACTAGTTATTGAAATATTTAACATTTTCTTCTATTCTGTATATGATCCATCTTTTACAGATTTCCTTTAGCAGATATGTTTTTACTAGAACAATGGGTTAACAATATACCCTTAAAGCATTGGAAACCTAGTAAAGAAAGCTTGTTGTGTTCAGATCACTTTACTGAGGACTGTTTTGATAGATCTGAATTTAGAGTACGTTTGAAGCGTAATAGTGTTCCAACTCGTTTCGGAGATCCCCCGGGATCCTGTGTAATATGCAAGCGCAAGCGTTCGCATCAATCTCCTTATTCATTCTTCAGGTATATTCTTCAAATGTTGTATTATTTGACATTAGTTCAACAGTTTTACATTTCATTTATATTTATTCGATATTTATTCTATTTAGATTTCCTCTGGAAAAACCAGAACTCCTCAATAAATGGTTGGGGAATATGAATATGCTAAACTGCAGGCCTACTGAAACTAGTTGTTTATGTTCAAGTCACTTTGAAGCCTCTTGTTTAAGAAAAGTAAAAGGAAAATACTGGACATTAAAAGAAAATAGTATTCCAACAATATTCACTTCCAATGACTGTACTTTATTGAATGAAACTTCAGGTAAATTAACCATCAATAATTTTGGTATAATTTTTACCATAATATTAAGAGAGAAATTATGATAGTAATAATAAAAAGGTAATTCCTAATTTTTTGTTTTATAGAATTTCTTGCGTGTAAGGAAAATTTTCCACCTGCAACTGAAAGCAACATAACAAACTCAGTACCACATCATGAATCGCACAATGTGGCAACAATCGATTCAATTCCCGTTGATGAAGCAAAAAGAAAAAGCTCTCATAATGTTAGCGACATAACTATGAAGACACTTCACAATTCTGGTAAGGATTATTTTCAAGGATGAATGATAAACATATGAAAAAATACATGAAATGTGAAAATTCACAACATATTATTGACAATTTTGCAGATAATGTAGGAACAAGACTAACAGCCATGCAATTCGACTCTACAACAGCATCTCCAGTTTGCAAATCGCGGCGGATTATAGACCATGATCATCATTATGAAAGTTCTCCCAGAACGCTACGTCGTAGACTATTTGATTGTGAACAAAGGTTGAAGGAAAAGGAAAAGATCATCAAGTTGCAGAAAAAGAAACTCAATCGACTGCACAAAAAAGCATCGTCTTTCCGAGAGATGATTGATGAGCTTCGTAATTCTACGAAAGTTCAAGTTTCTGAAGCTTGTTTACGTTCTTTACAATCTATAGTCGATCCAGGTGTTAAAGAATTTTTGCAACGTGTCATTGGTAATGGTGAGTCAAACTCCATTTCAAGAATGCAATACCCATCGGCACTTCGTAGTTTCGCGTTAACTCTTTTTTACTATTCACCTAAAGCCTATAATTATGTACGTGATAAAATGAATTCAGCTCTGCCTGCACCAAGTACATTACGTTCATGGTACAATTCCATTGATGGTGAAGCAGGATTCACTGCTGAAAGTTTTGAAGCTTTATCACGAAAAGTTGAGGAAGCCAAAACAAAAAATCAGCAGGTACTCTGTTCATTGATGATAGATGAGATTGGAATTAAAGTAGGAACACAACGTGGTAGAGATGGAAAGGTTTATGGTCACGTTGATTATGGACCAGAATTCGTGCTAAATGACAATTCAAAACAAGCCAAAAATGCCTTAGTTTTTATGGTAGTTGGTCTGGATAGTAATTGGAAATTGCCCATTGGTTATTTTCTCATCAATGGAATTGAATCAAAAACATCCGCAGTATTAATTAAAAATGCATTAACTCAATTGCATGAGACCGGTGTTGAGGTTGTGTCTTTGACTTTAGATGGGCCTAATGAACATTTTGCAACTGTTCGAAGATTGGGGGCAATTTTTTCTGAAAATAAAGTACAGCCCTACTTCTTCCATCCAATAACTTCTAAACCTATATACGTTATTTTTGACGCTTGTCATATGCTCAAATTGATCCGTAATGCATTTGGTAAAGAACAAATTTTACTAGATAATGAGGGAAATAAAATTGAATGGAGATACATTGTAACACTAGCTAAATTACAAGAGATAGAAGGGTTACGTGCAGGGAACAAATTACGTTTAAGACATATTGATTATTTTAAAATGAAAATGAAAGTGAATTTAGCAGCTCAGACTCTGAGTCAGAGTGTTGCCGACGCGTTGGAATTTTGTTTAAAAGAACTTGAGTTACCAGAATTTAAAGGTTGTGAAACAACGATCAAATTTATCCGTTCAATTGACATTTTATTCGATTTCTTGAATTCTCGTAGCCCTTATGGTCAAGGATACAAAGCCCCGTTAAGAGTTACGAACGAACATGTATGGAAATCGCGAATCGAAGAACTTTTGACGTACATTTCAACGCTGCGAAACGCAGAAAATAAATTGATGTTTTCATCAACCCGTAAAGTAGGATTCTTAGGAATGTATTCTGCCTGTTTGGCTGTGATAAGTATATATAAGGAGTACGTTAAAGCACCAAATTCTCAAATGAAATATTTATTGACCTACAAATTGAGTCAGGATCACATAGAATTATTTTTTTGTGCTCTTCGGGCTCGCAGTGGGTGGTGTCCCAACCCCACTGCTATGCAATTCAGAGCCTCATATAAAAGACTGCTGATTCATAATGAAATAAAAGCCACAAATGGCAATGTGACAATGCAAGATAATACCACAATTTTGACGGTTAGTTCAGGTTTAGGGATAAAAGCCTTTTTAGATAGATATGATCCAGAGGTTTATGATACTATGGCCAATATACGCGTATGTAACAAGTATGATTTGACTGATGAGCCAACGATTGTAAGAAATAGTTATAGCGCAAGTAAAACTAATTGCGAGTTACCAGAACTACTGAGCGGTTTTTGACAGAATGCTATTGCTTACATATGTGGCTATGTAGTTCGTAAAGTTTGGACGAGAATTAAATGTGAAACATGTCGTAGAGCTCTTATGTGTTGTGATATTGAACCTAGTCTTAATAACAATATTGAAACTAATTATTCAGATGATGCTACGGAGTATTTATCACATAAAAATGCTTTGAGATTAATTGTGACTAAAAGCAGGGGTAATTTGATACCTCCATCGTTAGGCGTATATACACTAGCTTTAGCGACAGAGAAGTTGTTCAAAAGGGCAATAAATTGCAATAAAGGTAAAGTTCCAACTGAGCCTCAATTTGGTGCTATGTTATGCTCAAAGATATTGAGAGAATTGTTATCAGACTCTAGGAGTAATCTTTTTCCTGATTTAAATACTCATATATTTGATGATACGACTGAAGAACTCTCTGGACATGTATTTTTATTATCAAAGTTAATTATCAAAGAGTATTTAGAAATAAGAATGAATGCTTTAACTAAGATATGTACTAGTCGTCAAACTGGTCGCAATGTTAGACACTATAAGAATCGAGAAATGGTCTGGTTGCACATATAAGGAGCGTTGCATAATTTGAACTTTTATATATATATAAAGAAACCTTGTATCATTTGCTTTTCTTCTATTTTTATGTGATATCCAGAATCTATGTCTGTTTTAGAAATTAAAAGAGTTCTTATATATTCTTCTTTCCAAAATTTTATATCTTTCTTTGCATGCAATCACCTTTCACCCTTCACAAATTATTTTCACATTGATATAAAAAAGAATGAAACTTACAATTGATTCATTTCTCAGGTGACTGTCATTCTTCAACCTCCTCTGAGGACCATAGAATTTAGGCTGCACAAAGTGATGACATCACCTTATAGTAAAATCATAATTTTGGTTGTTTAAACGTTGAGGTAATTTTTTAAAAATTAATCTAATATAGGTGAACGACAATGGAATACCTCGAATCATGACAAGTTGATTGTAATATCGCAATTACAACGTAAATAGGAATCTTTGTCCTGAATTAAAAAATCTGAATAAAGAATTGTCTTATTAAACAAAATCTTGTAATATTTGGGCTATTTAATAATTTGTTTCATCAATAATGCTAATTTTTTAAATTAATAATTGCAAAAAACGTTACATAAACGTAAATTTCAGTTAAACTTATTTGAATTTCCCGCTCGGAGGCAAATTGCCGGGTAAGATGGCGGCCGCCCATTTGGCGACGCTATTGAGTCCTGCCGACAAAGGCGGTCGGCAATCCATGTATATATATCAGTGCTCCATGTCCAATTCGGGATAGGGCGTCGCATGCGTAGTTCCATATTCTTTGCGTGTTAAAAATGGTGTTTCGACGTCATCCATAGTTCCCCCTACTTATAGCCAACAGATGGCGCCTGTGATCGTTTCATGCTGGTAGCTTATACCGATCTAGGTTTCGATCATTTCCGGTCGGACTGTCGTCGCCTTGCGTTAACTAGCCATAAGCGTTCTTTCATTTATCTTTCATTTTGTTTCTTATGTACAGTTTATTGTAGCGCGACTGCCCTTCTTCTAAAACTGATTAGGCATTTTTGGCACAGTCGCGGGACAAATGCCTCACTCAGGGAATGATAAAAAAAAACAAAGATTAATATCGCAAAAGAAAATTCCTTCACCAATAATTAGGGAGTATGGGAGGGAGTGTTGGGCGCCAGTCTGAATTTCGGACGCGGAATTCCTCTGAGGGGGCCCGGGCTAACACAGGAAGGGCGTGAGACCCACTCAGAGGGAGTCCGTTGTTTGAGCTGAAAATAAAGGAACACTCAAACGACGATTATCCTATCAACTAATTTATTAAACTATTCAATAATAACAAAAGAAAACCGTTTTCTTTATTCCGGGAATGGACGATCTGAATTGAAATCTCAGAAGTCAAAAGAAATACTTGGTAGCAATTTTACTTCACAAAGCAACCGTCAGCAGAGGGTTGAATAATCAGAGATCGAACCTTACGTATTACTGGTGCCCTCATAGGCACTCCTTATATTACGCGAAAACCGGGAACACTCGGACTCACAAAATAATCAAACTCTCATTAATTAACATTCAATTAATTTAAGATTAACAATAGGCGCGATAGGATAGCCGGATTCAGAGGTCAGTCGATGACCTTCAGGGTAGTCTATCGAACAAAGTCACGAAAGACGAGATCCGTAACGGACACTCGTAAGCCGGAAGAAAGGTAGGACGGGAATACTTTAAGAATACTCAAGAATGAGGAAAAGGTGCTTGCCAATAACTCGCAGTACCAAAGAGATGACCGCACTCACCGCAAACACGTCTCTTGCCTCGTTTCTCGATTTTATTCCCGAAAGAAAATGTCGAAATCGCTCGGCGTCACTAATGATAGATCCGTGCAGGACAATAGCTCAGGAATCTCTGCCGGTTCCCGGCTATGGCGTCCTTCTTCCTGTGCGATAGCGCCCTCCTGGCGTTGACCGATTCGGGAATTAATTTCTCCCGTAGCGCTGGTAATTTCGCTTGGTGACCCATTTTTATCGACCCGTTATCATTCTAGATCTTCTATGATAACTATAGAGGGCCACACTGGGTCAAGAACCGCTAGTGCTGTCTTCATCTAGCACGGGAGTCCTTCTAGCGCTGTTCCTTTCTTGCATGGGAGATCTGCCAATAGGAGCTGTCACCATACTTCGGCGATAGACTCTCTCCTCTCTTTCCTTCCAGTGGCGATGTCGGTTGCGGTCTTCCTTGTCTCCTTTGCGGCTCCTCTTTGTGCGGATCTTCGCGCGAGTCCCTTGGCAAGGGGGCTCAGAGGAAAGGGAATAGTGAGGGAGTAAGGCGACAGTTTCGATAGGATCTCCAAAATACATCGCTAATGAAATTATAACGCACGATTACAATAATCTAAATTTTCAGCTGTTCCTCGTGTTCTCGGGGAGATTCCTGAGCATAGCTAACTCTCATTTCCCAACCCGGGATTATTTAAATAATTCTGTGCTGAAATTGAAAAATTGTAACGGCAGAAATGCAAAATTATGAACAAAAATAATTACTGCAGTAACGGGAGGAAATCTCCACGCTACATTATATAAATAAACTAGTGTTCTTCACATAGGTTTATTCAATCTAAATCTGCGTGTGTCTCGCCTCCTTTTCCATCTTCAACAGATTATGAGACTTAAGCGCTCTTAAATCGGTGAATAAAAACACGTGGTGTTTTTGAGGTTGGGTGGACTTATGAGAGTGTATTGAAAAGAACAACGTAATTTTCGTGCAATAGGAAGATAATGGCGGAAAGAGAATTTGAAGGATTTTTAAAAGACATCCGTGTAACTAAGCTCACAAAGTCAACGTACGCACTTTGGAAAATTGAAATTCGTGATGTTCTTGAAAATTATCGAGTGTGGGAAATTGCTGCTAGAAATTTAGAAAAACCAGTGGAAGTAAAAAATCAGAATTGCACTGTTGTAAACGCAAAAGATATTACCGACTGGAAAGCGAAAGACAGCAAAGCACGTGCCGTTATTTGATCGACTCTAGACGACATAGCGTTTGATCAGATCTGTGACTGAGAGACGTCAGCGGACATCGTAAAGAGGATCAAAGACAATTCATGAACCAAAAACCTTGAATGTGCTGGTGGAATTGTTGACTTGAAGACATCTTAAGCAAAAGGGACGATTGTGACTCGTGTCATTTTGGAAAACAAACAATCAACTCCCATCCTACCCGTCAAAGCCGTGAATGTGTCACTCGTATTCGGATGACCCTTATTTGAGTGCTTAAAAGGTAAATTATTAGAATTATTAGAATTGTTATAAATGTTTATTAAAGATTATTTATAATCGAATGTCTTAACCCTTAACGCTCCGTAGGCTCCGCTACGGAGACTTTTTACACGTACAAGCAACTCCCTCGTACTCGAAAGGGTTAAAACAGTCTATACATAGTTACGGTTGATCGTGGCAATCAAAGTGTTAACAGTTCTCTTGAAAACGAAATTTACATGCGGCAACCGGATGGATATAACGGTGGAGCGAATCGTGTTTGTCGATTGAGAAGGGGGCTTTACGGACTTAAACAGGCTCCTAGAAATTGGAATAATAGATTTAAAGAATATGTAACCTCTTATGGCTTTCTGCAGGCTGAATTCAATCCATGACTTTTTATAAGAGGAGCTAACACAGATGACTGGACAATTCTGTGTTTGTATGTTGATGATGGCCTCATAACTGGCAAGCAGAAAGAAACATTGGATTCCTTCATCTCCTCATTGAAGTCAGAGTTTGAGATTACATGTCGTGAGCCATCGTGCTTTGTGGGCATGGAGATATCTCGTAATCGCAAGAAGAGGACACTTTGTATTAATCAACAGGGTTACATCTCCCGCATGTTACAAAGTTTCGAAATGTAGGATTGCAAAACTGTGATATCTCCAATGGATCCGTCCGTTAAGTTAACATAATCATTGAGGGAAGAAAAGGTTGTGGAAAAACGGTTTCCATATCGAGAAGTGGTTGGCTGCTTAAACTAAATTGCGATACTATCAAGGCCAGATATTTCATTCGCAGTGAATGCACTTGCTGGGTGCTTAAACAATCCGCAAGAGCTTCACTGGAAGGCTGCAAAACGTGTCATGAAATATCTCAAAGGCAAAATTAATTTTTCGCTATGCTTCAGCGGAAAATCGCCAGATAAATTGATAAGATTTTGTGACTCTGATTATGATGGCAATGAAAGAGAGAGAAAGTCAACGTCGGGATATACAGGGTGTCACTTAAGTCCCGGGACGGTTCAATATCTTCGAAAATAAGCTCGTAGACAAAAATGTTATATACAAAAGTTTTACTGTTTTTCTGGAGCTACCAGATGGTTACCTAGAAATTGATCTTCACCATGACCTTGAAGGTAATTCGAAGGTCAAGGTCATTTTTTTACATGCAAACCCACCGTTTTGATATGGGCAAACGATAGAGTGGGAAATTTTACGTTCGACTGCATATTTGGGTCATAGATCCAATTCAACCATGAAGGACAGCAGAGTCATCAGAAAATACCGGGGCGATCCAATAACTTGGAAAATAAGATTCGTAGAGAAAAATGTATGATACAAAAGTTTTACTGTTCTTCCAGATCTACCAGGTGGTTACCTTAGAATTTACCTTCACCATGACCTTGAAGATAAGTCGAAGGTCGAGGTCATTTTTATAAAAGGAACCCCCCCCTCCCTTTTGACATCGGCAATCGATAGAGCGAAAAATGTTACGTTCTAATGTATATTTGGAGCATAGGTCCAATTCAACCTTGAAGAACAGTTCAGTCATTTAAAGGGTTATACTACCCAGGCGCACCGAAAAATGACTGTTTTTTGGGGAATTTTTTTTTTCGGAAACTATTCAATGGATCAAAATGAAATTTTGAGGCTTTATTAAACATGTTTTAAGGTATTTGAAAAAATTTTTTATTGTAACTTTTTATACAAAATGGCGTCTTGACGAGTGATAAACCGAACATGGATTTTTTACGAGGAGCCAATCTGCGTACAATAGCCCGCACGAAAGTTGTCCCTCCTCCAGCGCCGCGAAGCGGAGCATCGCGAACTAGACGCGCTCGGCGAAAATAAGCAGACGAATTACTTGGTCGAATGATAGGTTCATGGTCGACGATACGAAAATTTCAAGCACAGGTCCGGCGCATGTGTTTTTATCGGGTGGGTCGGAACCCGATTTCACCAGTTTCCAACCCGACCTCACCGATTTTAATAATTTTTTGATATGATGTAATACTCTAACAAATAAGGGAGACGTATGTTTTTTTTATGTACTGACATCCACTTTAAAGGGGTGAAACCCCCCCCCCCCAAGTTTTATCCGAAAATCGTTTTTTATCATATCTCGGCTTCTAATAAATATTTTTCAAAAAAACAAAGTGGAAAATATTTATCATAAGAAGTCGAAGATGTTAGGTGTGCTTATGACCCAAGGGGTTGCAACCCTTTATTTTATATTTAAAGAAAACTCGATTTTGTTATGCTTTTTAAGTAATACAGCGCATATAAACGATGATAAAAAATTTTTTCTCTAAAACTACTTATATTTAATAAGTTAGTAAAATATAATATTATTCTTTTAATATTATATCAGAGTTACTTTTTATAACTACTACTATAGCTGCTCATTATTATCATTATTATTATTATGACTTTTTAACGACAAAACTATAAATATTTAAATTTCATTTTAAATATTAAAATTCACAAAATAATAATAATAATGATAATAATGAGCAGTTATAACAACTACAATATATTATAATTTTTTAAAAACTTGTGAACTTTTTTCAATTCATTAATTCATCATTTTGTTTATTAAATATTCCAATCTCATCAAAGTCGTTGATAGATAAATTTTGAAGTCATCAAATTCTAAAAAATTTATAACATTTTTACAAATCAACCAAGATACCGATTTGTAATTTTTTTAGAAACTCGAGAAATTCCTTCAAAGAGTATAGCCGAATAAGCATGATAAACGTGCCCCTAAACCAAATTGAACTTATGTTACGTCAATCGAAAGAGCTTTCTAGGAAATCCATTTCCACGAAGTTTTAACCACCTACCCTTATTACTAGGGTAGTTATTAAGCGAAACACGATTTACAGTTTAAACTTAATTTCTTTTTTTCTATTCCAGCAAAAATTATGAAAAAAATCTGCAATACTGTAATTAGTATGTTATATATAATGAAATTTTTTTCAGAATATTTGCTGAAAAATTTATTTTAAAAAAATTACAAAAGTTTTAATATTCAGTGTCTTAATTGAAATTATCGAGTGACAAACTTGATATTTTTACGGTAGAAGTTTTTTTTAATATCTACTAATTCCTAATTTTTCCAGATTTTTGGGAATGGTGCAACAAAATGAAAAAAATTAAAAATTACTTTTTTCTAATTTCACTGTGTATAGAAGTAACTATTAGTCAAGGTTGTTAATCTTGGCAATTCTCTTTGATATAAGTGAGAAACTAATTAGTAATGATGGATCGAACTATTTACTGCACAACAATATCTTCAAATGTCAAAACAAGATAAATCCGTTCAAAGTAACGTATATTTCTGGTATTATGATTATACTGTAAGAAATATACATATTTTAAACTATTACAAATAGTTTTTTTATTTTTTAAATGCCATGTGTTTGAGAAAATGAACATTTCAATTCTACCAACTGTTACAAATACTTTTTTATATTTAAATTATTGGGTTGACAACCAAGTAATTGCGGATTTTGTTATTTATTTGCTTTGAAAAATCCACAATTACTTAGTTGCCAAACCAATATATGTGTTAGATAAAATAAGTAATTCAAACCCACCAACTATTATGAGCAGTTTTTTATTTTACAAATGTGCGTCATAGTCGACACCAGTTCGATATTTCTTAATGAAAAAATTTGTACACACTACTCAAATATATATCAAAATATTTTTAAAAGTTCGATAGATTCAATCATTTTTTCTATCCTAAAAAAATTCTAAAAAAAAACGCTTTTTTTAGGCATCCTAATTTAGTATACCATCTTAAAAATAAAAAAACTGCTCGTAACAGTTTATAGAATTTAAATGTTTATTGTATCAAACACATGGCATTTAAAAAATGAAAAAACTGCTCGTAATAGTTGGTAAAATTCAAATATTTATTTAAGTAATATAAAATATGTATATTTCTTGCAGTATAATCATAATACCAGAAATATACGTTACTTTGAACGGATTCATCTTGTTTTTACATTTGAAGATATTGTTGTGCAGTAAATAGTTCGATTCATCATTACTAATTAGTTTCTCACCTATATCAAAAAGAATTGCCAAGATTAACAACCTTGACTAATAGCTACTTCTATACACAGTAAAATGAGAAAAAAGTAATTTTTAATTTTTTTCATTTTGTTGCACCATTCCCAAAAATCTTGAAAAATTATTATATATTAATTTCAATTAACCCCTTGCACTATGCTGAAATTCGCAAGAAGCCTTGCCTAACTGTGCACTCGAATGGTCGCGAAAAGAGGCGAAGTGGTGGAGCCCGAGTGTTGGAACTTGTGAAATTCAAATGAATTTGAATAAAAACTTTTTAAAAGTATTTTAATTATTACATATGATTGCAATAAATTTTAAAAATACCACGTTTTATTTAAAAAATCACGAGTACGGCTCGTGATATTCATGTTTGGCCCGAAATGTCGATTACGAGTCAGACTCGTGATATTCATGTTTGGCATGAAATTAGACAACGAGCCTGACTCGTGATATTCAAGTTTGGCATGAAATTAGACAACGAGTCTGACTCGTGATATTCAAGTTTGGCCTAAAATTTTAATCACGAGTCAGACTCGTGAAAATAGTGCAAGGGTTTAAAAAAATTGAATATTAAAACTTTTGTAATTTTTAAAAAATAAATTTTTCAGCTAAAAATTCTGAAAAAATTTCATGATATATAACATACTAATTACAGTATTGCAGATTTTTTTCATAATGTTTGCTGGAATAGAAAAAAAGAAATTAAGTTTAAACTGTAAATCATGTTTCGCTTAATAACTACCCTAGTAATAGGGGTAGGTGGTTAAAACTTCGTGGAAATGGATTTCCAAAAAAACTCTTTCGATTGACGTAACATAAGTTCAATTTAGTTTAGGGGCACGTTTATCATGCTTATTCGGCTATACCCTTTGAAGGAATTTCTCGAATTTCTAAAAAAAATTACAAATCGGTATCTTGGTTGATCTGTAAAAATGTTATAAATTTTTTAGAATTTGATGACTTCAAAATTTATCAATCAACGACTTTGTTGAGATTGCAATAGTTAACAAACTAAATAATGAATTAATGAATTGAAAAAAGTTTATAAATTTTTAAGAAATTATAATATATTGTAGTTGTTGTAACTGCTCATTATTATCATTATTATTATTATTTTGTGAATTTTAATATTTAAAATTAAATTTATATATTTATAGTTTTGTCGTTAAAAAGTCATAGTAATAATAATAATAATGATAATAATGAGCAGCTATAGTAATAGTTATAAAAAGTAACTCTGATATAATATTAAAAGAATAATATTATATTTTACTGACTTATTAAATATAAGTAGTTTTAGAGAAAAAATTTTTTATCATCGTTTATATGCGCTGTATTACTTAAAAAGCATAACAAAATCGAGTTTTCTTTAAATATAAAATAAAGGGTTGCAACCCCTTGGGTCATAAGCACACCTAACATCTTCGACTTCTTATGATAAATATTTTCCACTTTGTTTTTTTGAAAAATATTTATTAGAAGCCGGGATATGATAAAAAAATGATTTTCGGATAAAACTTGGGGGGGGGGGTGGTTTTCACCCCTTTGAAGTGGATGTAAGCACATAAAAAAAAATACGTGTCCCTTATTTGTTCGAGTATTACATCATATCAAAAAATTATTGAAATCGGTGAGGTCGGGTTGGACACCTGGTGAAATCGGGTTCCGACCCACCCGATAAAAACACATGCGCCGGACCTGTGCTTGAAATTTTCGTATCGTCGACCATGAATCTAGCATTCGACCAAGTAATTCGCCTGCTTATTTTCGTCGAGCGCGTCTAGTTCGCGATGCTCCGCTTCGCGGCGCTAGAGGAGGGACAACTTTCGTGCGGGCTATTGTACATCAGACCGTTCTCCAAACAGCACCTAGAGCAAATAAAAAATTTTTTCGTTAATCTACATGAGTTTTGCCAGGGAAGTACACACGATTATTCATTTTTATCAAAAATTCGCAAAATGGCGGCAGTTTGAACTTTTTTTTCGTTTTTTCACTAAAAATCGACCTTAAATTGTTTATAACAATCCCAATTATTTATTAATCTTAAAAATCGTGTGTACTTCCCTGGCAAAGCTCATGTAGATTAACGAAAATTTTTTTTATTTGCTCTAGGTGCTGTTTGGAGAACGTTCTGATGTACGCAGATTGGCTCCTCGTAAAAATTCCATGTTCAGTTTATCACTTGTCAAGACGCCATTTTGTATAAACAGTTACAATAAAAAATTTTTTCAAATACCTTAAAACATGTTTAATAAAGCCTCAAAATTTCATTTTGATCCATTGAATAGTTTCCGAGAAAAAAATTCCCAAAAAAACGGTTATTTTTCGGTGCGCCTGGGTAGTATAACCCCTTAAAAGTTTATGGCGAATGCGAAACTTTCGGAGCGGGAGAGGGTATCTGTATTGATGATACGTGGTTGGGGAGATCAAGTGCGATCTAATAATAAGGTTCGCACGCTTTTTAATCAGACTTTTAGAAATGGATAAGAGCTAACTCCTGTTTCCAAATCGACAATCGAAAAGACTGTATGGCGATTTCTCAATCATGGAACTGTCAAAGACCTTCAGAGAACTGGTCGGCCAAAATCTGTAGCGACTGATGAGAAGCAATTTGAAATTGCTCAAACATATATTGAAACCCCGCATCTTGTTAGTTTACGCCGAGCCATTGTTGAGTATGACGTTATTACAGACGTTATATGACGTATTTACAGTCGGATAACCTTTCGTCAAGAAACTTAAGGTAGTCAGTTCAAACATCTATACTGAATTTTCAGTTTGTGAAAGAGAAAAATGAGAGGCAAGGGGACTCACACTAATCCAGCACCCCATTATTTTTTAAGCACGCAATTAAGTATTGTAAAGGGAACAGAATTTATTACGTCCACGTTGTTGTTTCTGGGTAATGCTGAAAGTAAATCAAGCTTATTCTGAAAAAATTACTTACTGTTTTACGAATTTTTCAATCTAAATAGGAAAAAGTTTATTCCATGGATATCATAACCTAAAAACATGGATTTCCAGTTCATAATACACGTTTTAGGGTTTTGCCAGGGTTTCTGTTCTTAAAGGTATCCAGATTTTATGTCAGTTTAAATGACTGAACTGTCCTTCAAGGTCTTGGACCTATGACGCAAATACGTGTTCGAACGTAAAATTTTCCGCTTTATCGATTGCTGCTATCAAAACGGGGAGTTTCCATTTTATAAAAATTGCCTCGACCTTCGAATTACTTTCAAGGTCATGGTGAAGATCGATTCCAAGATTGCCATTTGACAATATTCCTTAATGGAAAAATTTATTTAAATAGTTTAATTATGTAGTAAAGAGTACCTAAAGTTTTAAAAATTTTAAACGTTTTGTTCCTTAAGAAAAAAAATGATAAAAATTGACTATTTTCTCACCGTCTACATGTATTGGCCCCCTTAATTGATGTGCTGCGCGCCAGCCAGGTTCCGCCTGGCAGTGCTGGGTGTTGAAAATTTTTGGAAACAGGAAATCGGACGAAAAGAATACTCCCGAACAGAGTTTATCATCAATCATAAAAACCGGATTAACCGGTCTATATTTAATAAATAATAAAATACTAACAATTGAATAGAAAAAAGCAAAGACGACACAACACTAGTTTAAAAAGTCCATTTCAAAAGATTCTAAAATGGCGACCGGACTTCGGCCGATTCGCCCTTCTCTCTCTCACTCTCTCTCGCGCTCCTTCGCTCTCACACTCACTCGATATTAAAGTTTCTGAGTTTCCTTCCCGATGCCCGTGCTTGACGTACTTTTTCCGGATCCTTTTCCCGGTATTAACAACTGTTTCCGGTAAGCCTTTTCGTGATTAATTTGGATGGGGTTCGTAAAAACCACATCAAAATATATATGGGTCATTCCACGCCAAATCAATCACTTTTGACCCTTCTATTTTTTAATTTGTCTAAAATTTTGTTGTATTATTCTACTCTCTCAAAAAAAATTTTTAGAATTTTTTCAAATTTTGTTTAAGCCGATTTCAAGATATCGACTTTTTCGATTATTCCTTCTGCGCGGGACTAGACCTCGGCACACTAGACCAGATGACTGAACTTGTAAGGTTCAGGTTTTAGTCGCACGGACGGACATCGGAGAGGGAGGCAATCAAAAAAGACACACGCGATCTTCCAACAACAAACAACGATAATTTATTCAAACAGAAACTTAACTAAAACAGAAAAAAGAGAGCGCGTAAGAGTGCGTGCAATGATGCAGCGTACGGACGCTGTAAAGGGTCGTTCCCGGATCTAAAAGGCGCACGGGCGCTCGCTAGGCTAAGTCAAGGGCTGCTAGATGCAGCCGAAACTGAAGGGAGGAAAAGCAACGAAGGGCTACTCCCGACAGGGGAAAGAAATCCCGAGAGAGTCCTCGGGAAATCTGTAGCAGGAGAAAGGATGGTGCGGAGTCCGCACCGTCAAAGGTAAAGGAGAGCACGCGAGGTCGCCTCGCGGTTGGAAAGTGGGTATGGTTCAGGGAACCAGAATACAGACGCTGTAAGGCATCGACATCAATTCAGCGTCTGGAGCGGCTCTCGGCGAGCTGAAAACTGAAAGTTCTGCCGGCGAAAATTTGCGTATATTTTTATAATGTTATGCATTTTGAGCATATGTATTGTAACGTGGTAACTCTTAATCGTTACAAATTTTGAGCTAAATTGAGTCGCGAGAAAATACAGGATGGTAAGTGTTGTGAGAAAAGTGTAACTCCCAATAATTTCATGATATTATCTTGTATTGGAGTTAAGATTTGACTATTGCGATCATTGTTATTGCGATTTGAGATTGTTGCGGCTACTTTGGTAGCGAATTCGTTGAGATTATTGCCTTTGCTGTTTGAGTGAGTGTGTGAATGTTGCGACTAATTATCCGTTCAAAGATTGCGAAGGGAGGACCCCATCACTCACCATTACCACCTTGGCGTAAATCGCGAAATCTCCGTGAGAATTGTGAAATCATCGAGGGAACGGTGACTTTGGAATGGATGATATTCCCGCTCGGAAAAGTCCGTAACAAGAATTTTTCGTGATAGAGGATAGAGCCATCTGCAAAGGATAATGAAGCCAAAGTAGAGCACTCTAATTATCGCTCTACTTGACCATCCTAGCGATTACCGATCCTGGCGACTTATCTAGCGAAAGATCGAATGATCTAGAACCAGGTTCGATGGCGTTATCGGTCATGTCGCTGATGTGAGGTCAGCTAGAGATTTGAGGGACCGAGGACCGTTGCGAAGAAATGAATCCTCACTTACGGTCCTGTATTGGCATCGCGATCACCTTATCAAATAAATTTCGCTATTTTTGCGATATTCCTTTTTTGTGGTGGTTTTCTTTTATTGCGTCGGTGAGTGGAGGTTTCCTCCCATTTCGTAGTTTTTTTTGTATAGAATTTTATTCTTTTTCTTTGTGTCGCGAGTGAGAGAGAGTGAAAGTATTTTTTCTATTTATTTGCTTATTGAATAAAGACAGTTTTTCTTTTTTTTTTATTCCTTTTGCGATCTATATTTTTGTTTCTTTTTCTCTCTCGCGCCTTTTTTTTGTGTTTTTGTGTCGTGCTGTCCATTTTTGAGTTTCAGGGAAAAGTTGGGCGAACACGCCCCTCTACCGGAGCTAGGGCTAGAGTCAGTTTTTTTTTGTTGAGTTGTTTTGTCGGTTTCGGGAAAAATCGACTGGCGCCCAAATCAGAGTTATTTCTTTTCTCTCTCTTTGAGATAGAAAACTTGATTTTTGCAACGATCAAGAGACACGGTAGTGTCTCGAGACAAGTTCATGTATGAATTGGGCTCGAGCGCTAACGTGTATCTATTCTCGAAGCAACTAACTACAGGCACTTGAAAAATAGCCGAAGCATGCTGTGTATATACACGATAAATACATTCAAAGGCTGTCTGTCACTTCCTATACACGGTAACTGTGTATACATACACGACAAATACATTCAAAGGCTGTCTGTCGCTTCCTATACACTGTAACTGTGTATACATACACGGCTGGAATGTCTTCACACACTGAAAGGCCGTTTGCAACACGCAGTGGCATTGAGATATGTGTTTCGTCCGTAGTACATTTAAGAAACACATTCACATGTATAGACACTAATTTAAATTTGACAATCGTTATACCACACCATATTTCACATTAATCCTACATTTTCAGTAGGAAAATTTTCAGAAAACCCTTACAGTACACCGAAATATGATAATTTAGGAAATGCGTAGAAATTATTCAAGGGAAATACCTTACGCGGAGCGCCTGAGACTCGGATGGGAACAATAGCGGAATCGGCGAAGTGCAGGATGCGCTTCCCTAATTTCGCGAGGGGATCGAGCGAGGTATCAATTGAAAGCCCCTCGCGAATTAGGAAAGCAGCCGCGAGGAAGTTGATGCAACTGCACTTCATAAAAAGTTACGAGTCGTAGAAACTCATGGAAGGACTCTGAAAAACTCTCTTTCGGTCACCCGAGCAAAATAATCGAGGGGGCAAAAACTCTTGAGCTCGAGATCGTTCGATCGGTCGAGCGGGATCCGCGACGATAAATAAGCGAGCCCCTCGAGGACTCACTCTCACTCGAATTAAGATCAGAGACGAATCTCTGTCCATCGCCGTCGCGAATCCCCGTGTCAATTTTACCCCTCGAGCGGGTTATAGTCGAGAAGTTTCTAACGTGTTCACCCTGTTCGTAAAGGAACAGAGGGTCCGTCCGTAATTATACAACCCCAAGTTATACGGGGCAGAAATATCCTGCGATAAGAGACGATTGTGACAAGCAGTGGTATTGTGGGTGAACTAAAACATTTGGACAGGGGACTTACCGGAAAAGCGAGGCACGGGAGGCGAGTGGAGGAGCCGTCCTTCCAGAACCTCAAGGACGGAACACAGTGGTCCGGAAAAGACGTTTGGAGTGAATCCCCTAAGGGACAGTGGTGCTAAGGACTTCCGGGGCAGGGTGAAGTTCATCGTGTCCGGAAGCGTGACCAAGGGGTTTTCCTGCGAAGTTGGAGAGCGGAGAGAGTTTCCGCCTTGGGAGGTTAGAGGCCAGAGAATTCCGGAGGAATTCAACCCCAACTGCAATTGGGGCGTTCATCCCAATTGGCCGTTGGGGCTTCTGAGGCCAACCCAAGCGCATACAGGGACAGTCGGAGCGCGCAGTGGCTCCGAACCCCCTTCTCTCAATCGTCGCATCCGAGGGATGCAGTCCACGCCGAGTACAGCCGACGCAGCCTGACGATCGGGGAAAGGGCCCTGCGTCACGAGTGACGTCATCCGCCGAGTCGCTGAGGAGCGAGGGAGACGACGAGAGCTGAAGACGCATCGTGGGTTGGGGAGCGAGAGAGACGACGCACCCAGCGAGGAACGAGAACATCGGGATCCAGCATCGAACGATGACTAGACATTGTTACGCGATTGCGATATCAAGAGACACGGTAGTGTCTCGAGACAAGTTCATGTATGAATTGGGCGAGAGCGCTACCGTGTATCTTTTCTCGACCGAACTAGGTGCGGGCACATGAAAAACAGCCGCCACACGTTGTGTATATACACAGCTTCAACCTCCACACATTCAAACCAAAAATGTCCACTAAGTTGTGTGAGTTTCTCTGTATACATACACGGCTGGATGCCTCTATACGCTCACACGAGAAATGCAACATAAGTAGCGGATAAATGGGGGGTTTGCTAGGCCCTAGGTAATATGAGAAAAATTTGCGACAGATAGTAGCGGTAAATGAGGGGTTTGCTAGGTCTCAATGACACGCAGTGGCGTTGTGTTTTGTTTTCACGAATCCCAAAGACGAAAAATTTACTTTACCGACGCACGTTATGCATTGTTTTATGTTATCTCGAGATATAAAGCTATAATATATCTAATTATATTATCAAGCTAATATAATAATTATATTATCAAGATAATATAATATATCGATAATATATTAGTAATATATTATCGTACAAATATTCTTGGCATAAGAAAAAGCAAATAAAGCTAATAACATTAATACTAAAAGTAATAGTCTAATACTAATGAGAAAACCGATAACGGGAGAAATTTCGGATTTCACCCGGCGTGTCTCAAAATGGCGGTCGGAACGCTACCGGCTCGCACGCTTCTCTCACCACGTACGCACTCTCTCTCTCACTCTCTCACACACACGCAAAATGGGAGGAACTCCCGGAGAGGCCGAGAAGTTCCCCTGGGCAACCGTTTCCGGCCCGGACACCCGGAACCGGAACTTAAAGGGGAAAGGACGCTTCCTTTCTCCCCCGGAACTCTACCGGCCACGTGCCGGATAAAGAAAATAAACGAAACTACAAAAAAAAAAGAAAAGAAAAAGGCGTGTAAAGAAATACGAGGAGCTAGCGTAAGCTCCGCTCACGAACCTTTTAAACCTTCCGGAATCCTTCTATACCTTCCGCTCGTCCTCTCAACCAAACGTCCAAAAACTTCCCCAAAATGGCGTAAACGTCCGTAGTAGATGGCGACGAACGCGAGAATGAATCGCTCCGCGGTTCTCCTCGGAGAGGGGGACGATCGACCGTGGATCGCAGCGCTGGAACCTCGCCGGTCCGTCCGGTGCTGCCCTCCGAACTAATCGTCGCTTCCCAGCAGGCGCGGGACGGTTCGAATCCGGTTGCTCCCGGTCGACGTTTTCCCGGGCGTCGTTTCTTCCGGAACGCCTAGGTCCGGTGTTACCCCCTTGCTCCGGTGAGGCAGGGATCGGGCCGGTGGTTTTTCCCCTTCCTTGTGGGGAAAAACCAGGGTGCCAGGAGGGTATCTCCCTCGGAACGGTAGCCGGAACTTTGAATGGCTCCCGGTTGCCGCGCCGCAATATGGCCGTTCGTCTTCCCGGCTTCTATTCCCGCGTTGTTCGGCGGTCGATCCCCGATCGATAATTCGGTGAACTCATGGAAAAAGAACGAGCGGCAGAAGTAACAGGCTAGAGGTTATGTGTGGTTGCCCAGGGGGTACGAAGGTGCCTTACCGGTCACCCGGGATTCGAATTCCCCGATTCCCGCGTTCGACGCCTTTACCGGTAGGACGCTGCGGTATTTACTCTTTTACTTGTGGATGGGGTTCGTAAAACCCCCATCACAATATATATATATGTGTGTGTGTGTGTGTGTATATGACGTCTCCGGTCTGACGTCACGTAGAAGCGACCATCTGTCCAATATCATAGAAGCCGAAACACTGTAGTTGAAGTATGCGAGAGAATCCGTTTATGTAGTCTGAGTATGAGTGACGAAGGAACGTCCCAGTTTTGAGTGATGATGCGATTAGTTGCAGCGGGTTATGAGAGAGAGAGTAGTTGATTCGTGCACCAATGAAACCATGTAGATTTTGTTGAATTCAAATATATATTTTCTATTTCGTCAATAGTCTTACCAAAAATCGGATTACTATTTATTCATAGAGTTGCTACCATGAGAACCCATGAATAGACCCTGAATAGAGCTAGTCAGGTCTGGTTATGGAATAAATAGTGCAACCGCAAATTCGGTAGCAGCAAGGAGCCGCGTCTCTTTTATGCGCCACTCGGGAGGAATCTAGGAGGGGAGACTGCTCAGCGGCGAACCGTCCCACTCCTATTGCAACTGCAATCGGACGTGGCACGACGATGGGGGTCTTAGCCTCCAGGTCCAAGTCGGGAGGTAAGACCACGCGCCTCTTCCAGGCGCGTGAACCCGAAGAGCCCCGAGTGAGCCGTTATACCAGGTATACCAATAAAACCGTAACCTCCAATACTAGCATCAGTTCTACCCCTACTTCCAGTTTGATATTATTTTTGAACGCTAGGATAGAAGTAACCAGGAAAACAATTTTTGTACGACAGAACAGAACAAGATTAGACTCGAAACACACAACATATACACTTTGAAACATAAACCTTGTAATTATTTGTTAAAATATATCTTTGTTTTATTTTAAATCATCGTGTTTTTAATTTACAAAATTAGCGCCTCGAGATTAATTTCTCGTGTGCGCGTTCCATCTAACGATGGAACAATATGAGTTGTGTTTCGTTTTCACGAACATCCAAAGACGAAAAATTTACTTTACCGGCGCACGTTATGTATTGGTTTTTTATATTATATCCAGATATAAAGTCGGTAATAGTAATAATATGACGAAAAAAAATGAAATAAAATAATAATAATAACAATAATAATACGATGACGCCAAATAAAATAATAATAATAACTCATCGGCTGTCTGTTGCCCAGTGGCGGCTCAACGGTGGGCTAGGCCCTAGGCATTCAAATATGGTCTGTTTTGTTTTCCCGAATATCCAAAAGACGAACAATTTACCTTGCCGACACACGTTATGTATTTTTTTATCTCGATTTTATTATCTCGAGATATAAAGCCGATAATAATAATAATATTTGCAAAAAGGAGACAAATCCCCCTTAAAAACACCTCTGGTGCAAAAAAGTCGAGACAAGTTCATGTATGAAAAGGGATATCTCTACAAAAGTTGTGAAATCCGAAAACATAAGACAAGCTCGTTTTTTCCATTATGTCAATACGAAGTAATTACAAAATGGAAAGAATTTTTTCTGTTTACGTAATTAGAACCGGTATTGAACTTGTCGGGCCCCGAACAATTCAGATGTTTAAGTATGATGTATAATTATTCATATTATTATTATGTAATCTGATCTTTACTAATTCATAATTCGGTAAAAATAAATTAAATTGTAAGATATTTATTAGTTATCGTTTGGGTTCAGGGCCCGACAAGTTTAATACCGGTTCTAATCACGTAAATAGAAAAAATTCTTTCCATTTTGTAATTACTTCGTATTGACATAATGGAAAAAACGAGCTTGTCTTATGTTATCGGATTTCACAACTTTTGTAGAAAGATCCCTTTTCATACATGAACTTGTCTCGACTTTTTTGCACTAGAGGTATTTTTTAGGGGGATATTCGTATTGTTGAAACACTCAAAAGAGACGGTTGCTCACTGGAGGCAACTCGTTTCAGTATTTAGTAGCAAGGAATGGTTGATGAAATATTAATGGATTCTCATTTTGCTCTGATATATAAAATCTGTTCCGTGTTAGTCGTGCGATAATACATGAACTCAATTGCTCGTTTTATGCATAGTATTCTGCTAGAGTAGTAATTTGAGAATACATAACACATTTCCTCATTAATCGATCTCTTCACTTGATTTTATGGATTGTCTAATCACCCGTCAGAGGGCACGAATTGAAATTAGAGATTGCTGAATCTCTGGTCAGAGTGCCCGTGAGTTCATTGTGCTACGGTCAACTCAGTCTTTATTTTTGCCAAACATAAGACCGTACGATTGAGGTAGTGACTTTTGTAGTGAAAAAACTCGCGTTTTTTCACCGAAATTTCTTCATCCACGTATATTGGGTTGGGGGAAAAATAATTTCGGCTTTTATCATGATTTTCAATGGGATAAACCGAAATTACTTTTTCCCCAACCCAATATAACCGGCATCTCAACTAAAGTACAGTGATTTTACCAATTAAAGAAACAAGATTTGTTCGATTCAAAAAATCGTATTTTGTTTACGTTTTCAGTAAATATGCAATCAAATAAACATTTTGATCGATGTTGTAATCCACTCAAACTCTATGGTCACGTTCGAAGGAAACATTTACGAAAGCCATCTCAGGCTCCGCGTAATACGTGAAATTTGAGTATTGGAGAATATTTGGGTGGGTCTTGTAGAAAGTCTCTGTCGACTAGGAATCCAGAAGTTTCGAAAGACTGCTTTGAAAATACAGATGAAAGTCAGAATGTTGTTGAAAGTGATATCGTTGGTCAATGTCTCAGTGATCTAAAATGTATGTGTTTTTTCTTTGGTTTACGGTATGGTTTTGCGTTTTAGAGGAAAATATAAAGAATGGATTGGTTTTTTATTTAAGTATTATAAAAAAATCTATATTGGAAAAACGTTTCAGCAACAGGAAACGTATTCCATCGACGCAAACGATTCCTCAGTCAAATGGCATCGTTAATGTGAAAAAGTTTTCTCGATCAGCGAACTATAAATCTCACAGTGTGATAAAAAAAATAAAAAAATGATTCGGCTAGGAGGACAAGTGCGAGACAATATTTTGAAATATTGTCTCTTTTATAAATATTGTCATTAGTTAGATATGATTACTAATAAAACATTCCTAAATTTACGCTATTATTCACACTTTTATTGACACTTTTTTAGTTTTCTGATTTATTGTGTCGTAGTAAGATATGTGTGAGACTCTCAGTAAATTTTTTCGTGAATGAAATGAATTGTAATGATATAAATGGATGAAGTAGTAACACATTGATTTCATTCAAATTGGTCATTAATGCTATACTTAAAATAGTTATTAATTATATACATTATACATTGATATATCTGTCAATAACAAGATACGAACTGTTCATATGATGATAAAAAAAATTTCTTAATTTTTCAAAAATCTGATAAAAATATAAAAAATTCACATCCCATTATGAAATTTTCACAAAAGATGTTAAACAAGCAGTACTTGTATGTATGTATGTATGTATGTATGTATGTATGTATGTATGTATGTATGTATGTATGTATGTATGTATGTATGTATGTATGTATGTATGTATGTATGTATGTATGTATGTATATCTTTATTGTTCCCCTTAGGGTTACAAGTACTTCCATCTCATTCTCTCCATAGTCACACTCTCTCTTCACCCTTTACATTCCTTTTCCTTCATCTTCATCCTCTCATCCTAACACCCCTACCTCCTCTCTCTCTCCCCATTCCATACCCTTCCCTTCCTTCATCCTTCTTCCTTCGTTCCCTCCATCCTACCTTCCTCTCTTTTTTCCTATCTATTGCCAGCTCTCTTTCGTACCTTCCCACCCTCCTCCGCTTATACACTCTTCCACTCTTGTCTTTCATCACCTCTTCCACCTCATCCCACCTGTACTATTCTCCGTCTATTTGTAATTCCCCACGCCCTATCCACACTTTCCCCACCCTCCTTCTCTCTTCTTCAGCTATTCCTCTGATCTTCCATTGGATTCTTCGTTCCTTCCACGTCAGATCATCTTCGATTCTTTCCTCTCTTCCTCTGAACCGCCTCTTCTTCCTCATCAGCTGCTGTTTACCTTCCTCGCTCCTCATCGTGACCACCACCATTTCTTTGCCTTCTTTTCTCCTACCATCTTCACTCTTTCCACCGCATCTTCCACTTCTATTTCTCTCAACACCTCCTCGACCACTCCTCTTGCACCCCTATTCCCAATCATCAGGCCTTTCACCACCACATTCCTTCTTCTTTCCTCTCTCTCCTTCCTTTCCATTTTCCTCTCCACTTCCTTTATTCTTTCTTCCGCTTCTCGTCTCATAGTTTTAATTTCAAGAACTCTGTAGACTCCTCCTCGAATAGTGCAGTATTCAGAGAGGTAACTGTGTCGGGGCTACCATCCTGTTCTGCGGATCAATATGGTAACACAATCTCGAAGGTTCTTGTCTCTCTGAATGCTGCAATGTTGCAGAGTGATATATTAAGCATAAGAGAATTGAAGAAGCGAACTCAAAATGTACCTGGAAGAAGTACTGATGAATTTTCTACAGCTGATCGTTCAATGAGTGTCACCAGGAAAATAACCCTAATTGTCACCTTTAAAACAAGTGTTGTTCGTGATTTTTTACTCGGTCAGAAAAGGAAGCATGGCAGGTTAGAGCTATCCACAGTGTTTCCTGATGCTGGCTCTGGCGACATTCATTTGAACGAAATGCTACCTACTGATGTATATAAAACACTTCTTGAAACAAGGGTGGCTGCGAAGTCCAGGGGCTACCGTTATGTTTGGGTGAGAAATTGTTCAATTTTTGTTCGAAAAAATGAAGGTAGTGAAGTACTTCAAATCACTAACTCCACTGACATCCAAAAGCTAATATGACCATTACATGTTCCTATGCCCTTATCTAAATCCTGTCACAAGCCCAATAGTAACAACACTCATGGCCTAACTTTTTCGGTTTTTAATTCAAATTCGCTTGCAGGCCATATTGAGTATGTTAGAGCGTACTTCTCTACACATTTCTCGCATGTGATTTGTGTCACTGAGACTTGGCTGCATTCCAATATTGATAATGATTCTGTGGCAATCAATGACTACTTTTTAATGCGCAATGATAGAGAAGGTGTATTAGGGGGTGGTGTGGCTTGTTATTTCCACAAGTCACTAAAAATTAGATATCTCTCCTCTTCTCCATCTGTATACTCAGCCATGCCAGAGTATGTCCTCATTGAACTCACGACAAATGCTGATCCGCCACTACTACTGACTGTTGTATACCGTCCTCCTGACGTTGCAGTTTCCAAATTGTCGGTTGTCTTAGATGATTTCCACATTTACTCTGTCAATTATTCTAATGTAATTATTGCCGGCGATCTAAATTGTAACCTTCTTACATCGAACCTTAATTCAAAGTATTTAAATGATTTCATATTCAGCAATTCTCTATTTCTGATTCCTACTGGTGCAACGTATCATCTACATAATTATGATTCATGGCTGGATGTCGCAATAGTTGACTCTGATGATAAAGTTTGTTCGTACAAGAAGTCTGACTCCTCATTCATTGCGAATCATGATTTGCTATCATTTGTATATTCATTATCTCCGCCTGTCAATAACACTCCGAGGATACGTCGTGATTTCTCTTGCTTTAACCTCGAATTATTCTCTACAGCGTTTGTTTCTCACCATTCTGCGGTCAACATCCTTCATGATACTGACATTGATTCTAAAGTCAGAAACTTTACTGAATCAATTTCCTCCTCTTTGGATGTTGTTGCACCTCTCAGAGTTGTATCTTCTTTCAGAAAGAGACTTCCCTGGTTAACACCTGCTATTCTTGGACAAGTTCGGAGGAAGAATGCCCTCTACAAGGCTGCTAGGAGATCCGGATCTGAACTTAAATTTAATGATTATCGATTGTTTCGCAATCATGTACATGAAGAAGTTAAGAGAGCAAAGGATAAGTACTTCAAAGACCGACTCAGAGAGGCGCATGAGCCCAAGGCTTTATGGCGTCTATTAGGATCTCTCAATCTGGTTCGCTCAACGTCCATATCCCCTCTGAACTTCTTCTCTATTGATGTGCTTAACACTCATTTTGCATCGGTTGCAAGTGGGGCACCTGAATGCTCTACTCAGCAGCTCAACAATATTATTTCAAATAGGTCCTCAACTTCTTCTTTATTCTCGTTTTTTCCTATCACTAACTCTGATGTCATGCGAGCAATTCAACGAGGAAATACTGGTTCGTCGGCGCATGGACCAGACGGTATTTCTCTCCGCGTTATTACTATGCTTCAATCCCTGTTAGCTCCTCATCTTATTACTATATTCAATGATGGGCTCTTCCCTGATGAATGGAAACGTGCACGCATTCGTGCCCTCTGTAAGGTCAATAGACCTGTCACTCCATCAGATACTAGACCTATTGCAAATATTTCCGAACTGTCCAAGATCTTTGAAAGAATCGTCTATGATCAGATTTACGAGTTTCTATCTTCAAACAATCTTATGAATCCCAGACAGTCTGGTTTTCGTGTTGGTCACAGTACGCAGTCGGAATTATTGAGGGTTACTGATGATATTAGAGAGGCTACAGATAAAATATTGGTAACCATACTGGTATCTTTTGATTTCTCCAAAGCCTTCGACAGAGTTCCTCATACAATGTTAATTTCCAAACTCACTAACCTGGGTTTGAATGAGTCTGTAATAAGATGGTTCCATAGCTACCTCACTAGCAGACGCATAGCTGTTAAGGATTCTGAGGGTAACTGTTCGTCATGGCTTCCAGTTTCATCTGATGTCCCTCAAGGTTCGGTATTGGGGCCCTTATTGTTCTCAATATTCATCAATGATATAGGAAGTTGTCTCAAGTATTCGAACCATATGATTTTTGCTGATGACCTTCAGATATACCTCTCATGGAATCCTCTCAATATCAATCGGGGTCTGACAATGATTACAGAAGTTGTACAGTCCATTTCCAACTGGGCTATGCTAAATGGTCTTCAGTTCAACCTTGATAAAATTAAGGTCATTATACTTGGTAGTACTGCCTACATTTCTAGTCTGAATCCGAATCTAACATCCCCTTCTTTGATGATTCCTGTTGAAGGGGTTAATCTGCCCTGGGTTAACAGTGTTCGCTGCTTAGGTGTTATATTGTCACAGGATTTATCATGGACTAAGCAGGTCTCCCTTGTTTCAAACAGGGTCTATGCAGTACTTTCCAGGCTCAAATTATGTAAAAATTGTCTCTCACGTGAACTTAGAATCAAGCTCGTGACATCATTGGTGCTTCCTCACAATGATTATTGCTGTCTGGTATTTAATGATGTCTCACAAGACCTCAATGTCAAACTACAGAGGCTAGTAAATTCTTGTGTGAGATTTATATTCGACTTAAAACGTGACGAACACATTACTCCTTATCGCCTGGGCAAGCTGCATTGGCTCTCCGTTAAAAATCGTCGCCTATTCTTTCAAGGCTCTTACACTTTCCAAATTATCCATTCTGGTAGTCCTTCTTATCTTCGTGAGTTGTTTGTTCCGCTATCTCCTAGTCTTCGTCACTCTCAACGTCTAGCTGACTCGCAATCCTCCTTTCTGATCCCGTTGCATCGTACTACTACCTATAGAATCTCTTTCAGACTTTCGTCCATATATTTTTGGGACTCTCTTCCCTCACATATTAGGGCCACTGATTCGCTGCCATCTTTTAAAGGACATTTGTATAATTACCTATCGGACGAGGAAATGCTTGAGTTAAATGGATGATTGAGAACATACACTCATGAATGCTTTCATGAACTTGTCTTTAAATAGCCTAAATCTTTTGCTTATAATTACTTCTTGCTGCAACTACCTGTATTCTTATATTATATTGTTAGTGCAATAATCAACTGTGTTACTATTCTTATTACAATCTACAAAAATTTGTTATTCACTGTATTGTCTCTTAAATTGCCCTACGGAGTCTTTCTCCAGGGCATAGAAATAAACTCAATCTCAATCTCAATCTCATCCCCTCCTGTACCTGTTCTTTGGAACCTTCCACTCTCTCAATCCTTTCCTCAAGCTCTTTCCATCTCTCATCTTTCCCGCTCTCCTCCTTCATCTTTCTCTGTATTACTTTCGCGCTGTCTTCTATCCAATTCTTTTCCTCTTTCCTTCTAATCTCTTTCTGAGCTTCCCTCTCATACTCCAGCATCCACCCCTTCATCCTTCTCCCATTTTCCTCCATTTCGATTTTCATCTTCACTATTCTCTCTTCCATCTCCTGTCTCATCTCTTCCAGCCTTCTCCTCCCTTCCTCTCTTATTCTTTGTATCTTCCTCTCCAGTTCTTCTTCTTCTTTTTTCTCCATCATTTCATCACCTCCATCACCTTCCTTTCCATCTCCTTCTCTTCCCTTTTAACTTCTATTAACTTTTCTCCCCTTTCCTTCTCCTCCGGCGTTCTCACTACTCCTCCACCTCCTTGGAATTTCCACTTCTCCTCTGACCTCTCCTCCACCTCTAATCCCTTCCTCCTCCTCTCCGTCTCCTCCGCGCCTCGTCCGCTCCACTCACCGCTTTCCCTCTCTCCCACTGTCCTCTCTCTCCGCTCTCTCCAGCGTTCTCCATCTTTATTGGCATCTTCCCCCCTACACCTCTCTTCTTCCTCCCACCTCCTCTTCCATCCTGTCAGGGACTGTCATGGCTGTGAGTATTACCGCACGTACTTTCTACACGCTCTTGTTTTTGGATACTTTCTGCTGCTTTCTGCCTTCGGGCCTTCTTCTGTTTACAGTTTCTGTGTGTGCTTTTTTACACTCTTTGCAACGAATATAACTACTTTCTACAAACATCTTCTACTACTGCTTTTTTGGGTGAAAACTGCATCTACTTCCATCGGATTCTCAACTGTTCATTTTCCGAAGTTTGAAAATCTTTTTTCCTCGGGTGGACTCGGGCTTCATCGGTGTCTGGTAATGCTGTGTCGTCGCCCTACCTGAATCATCATTAACCTTCATCGGCTATCTCCGCACCTACTCGGCCTTCTTCGACATCAACAGCATTCGCATCATTTACCTTATCTTCGCTCAGCCTGAGGTTTTGTACCTGCTTCTATTTTCATTAAACTTCGCGAAAATGTCGGTAAAGTGTTGCAAGTGTACAAAAGCAGTTGGGTCTGGATTGACTTGTACGGACTGTAAGCTAGTTTTTCATCCAAGTTGCGCAAAGCTCTTAGCATACCGGTCTACGGCACCTACATGCTGTAGAACCAATCTGTCGGCATTGCTTGACAGCTTGAATGAGTCTGCTATGACGTATTTACCGTCTTCGGTCTCTGCGACTCTCTCCATTCCCACCACTACTGTTACCACCTCTACTGCTGTTTCGCGGGCTGTTACCTGCTCGCTGTCGAGTAATTTCAGAACAGTACCTACTGCCTCTACTCTGTCATCTTCCCCCTCTTCCTATTCTGCTATTCCCATTTCATCTGTCTCCTACTCTACTCCTGCTGTTCCATCTCCAGTAGACTCTTCTTCTTCTTCTATAGACTTAAAGCTAAACCAAATTTTATCCTGTGTAACTAAAAATGAGGCTATGATTGAGAGTTTCAGAAGTGGCCAGGCGAAAACAAATGCTGCCTTTGAACAGCAGCTCATGATCCTAAATAATCTATCTCAAACTGTTAATAGCCACGATACTAGACTCTCCCAGGTTGAGACCGATCTAAACTTACTAAAGACTAAATTGGACAATATTGTCAACCTGGTTTCCAATAACTCTTCTTAATCTGCCTCGTGCTCCTTTTTCTCTCAACAAATACCCTGCCCAAACTCGAATCCAGGCACTATCGATGCTTCTGATAATAGTGCGTCTTCCAGAGAACTAATAGTGTCGGGACTTCCATCAAGCCCACCTGACCAATTTAATGCTATTATTTCAAAAGTTCTCACCTCTCTGAAAGTCTCTGCCCTATCAAATGATATCCTTAGCATTAGGGAATTGAAAAAGCGCTCTCAATCATTGCATGGAGCGAGTGTCAGTGGTACCTCGGTAGCGGATCGTTCACAGAATGGCCCTAGGAAAATAACTCTCATTGTTACTTTCAAAAACAATACTGTTCGTGATTTTATCCTTAACAATAAGAAAAAACATGGTAGGCTCGAATCATCTAATATTTTTCCCAGTACTGGTCCTAGTGCCATCTACATTAACGAAATGTTACCTTCTGCGTTGTACAAAATTCTTCTCGAAACGAAGGTGGCAGCGAAATCTAGAGGCTATCGTTTTGTATGGGTGAAAAATAGTTGTATATTTGTTAGAATGAGTGAAGGTAGTGATGTCATCCACATCCGTAATTCTACAGACATTGAAAAATTGATATGACTACCCATCCTACCTTTACCTTTACCAAATTCTGTTTGCTCAAACATTTATGATAACGTTGCCGGCATCTCTTTCTCTACATTCAATTCTAACTCCATGGCTGGTCATATTGACTACGTCAGGGCTCATTTTTCCATGCACTTTTCCCATGTCATTTGCGTCACTGAATCCTGGCTTCATTCTAATATTGATGATGCCTTAGTAGCAATTAACGATTATGTTTTGGTTCGCAATGACAGGGAAGGTGTGGTGGGAGGTGGAGTTGCCTGTTATATTCATAAATCCATAAAAATTCGAGTTTTATCTTCCTCTCCATCTACCTATTCGGCCATGCCTGAATACCTCCTTCTTGAACTTTTTATTAATGGTGATCCCCCCTTTCTCCTAGCTATCATTTATCGTCCTCCGGATGTTAGTGTTACCAAGCTATCAACCTTCCTTGATGACTTTCAGTATTATTCTGTCAGGTACACTAACATAATTATCACTGGCGATTTAAATTGCAATCTCCTTACCTCAAATCCTAATTCTAAGTACCTCAGGGACTTCATTTTCAGTAGCTCCTTCTTTCTGGTTCCCACAGGTGCTTCCTACCATCTAGCTAACTACGATTCTTGGCTCGATGTAGTAATAGTGGACTCTGCCAATAAAGTTAGTTCTTTCCGGAGCTCTAATGCTCCCTTCATCGCCAATCATGACTTGATTACTTTTGTTTATTCGTTATCTCCTCCTGTTCAAGCTTCTCCTCGGTTACGTCGTGATCTTTCCAACTTAGATCCTGCTCTATTTACAACTGCGTTTACCTCTCATTACTCTGCTCTTACGGTTCTGGACAGTATGGGCATGAATCTTTTAGTAGACAATTTCTCAGAATCCTACTCTTTTGCTCTTGAGTCAGTAGCTCCCCTAAAGTCGGTACCTTCTACCAGAAAGAGACTTCCCTGGCTAACGCCCACCATTCTTGGACTTATTCACAGGAAAAACGCACTTTATAAAGCTGCTAGGAGAACTGGTTCTATTAGCAGGTATGCCAACTATCGTACTTTTCGTAATTTTGTACAGGATGAGGTTAAAAGCACCAGAGAGAACTTCTTTAAGAATAAGCTCAGCCAAGTTCATGATTCTAGTGGATTATGGCGTTTGATTGGCTCTCTTAACCTTACACGCTCTTCATCTGCCTCTCCTCTCAATTTTTTCTCTGCCGAAGAGCTAAATAGGCATTTTTCCTCGGTGGCAAGTGGTGCACGTGAATGTTCTACTCAGCATCTACTTTCCATCCTTGCTAATAGAACAATGTTGTCTGCCTCTTTTTCTTTTGAGCCTATCTCTGAATGTGATGTAATGAATGCAATCAAGCGTGGTAATACTGGATCCTCATCGCATGGACCTGACGGAATCTCTCTTTCCGTGATTTCCAAATTGCAATCTTTGCTAGTTCCTTATCTGGTTCGTATTTACAACGAATCTACTTCGGATGGTATTTTTCCTGAAGCATGGAAAAAAGCTCATATTCGTGCTCTCAGCAAGATCAGCAGACCTGTCTCCCCAACTGACACTAGACCCATTGCTAATCTCTCGGAACTGTCTAAGATCTTCGAGAGAATACTACATAATCAGATTTATGAATTTCTATCCTCTAATAACTCCTTAGATCCTAGACAGTCCGGTTTTCGTCGTGGTTATAGCACTCAATCTGCACTGCTGAGAGTCACTGATGACATCAGGGAGACTGAGGACAAGAGATTGGTGACCATTTTAGTTTTCTTTGATTTCTCGAAAGCCTTTGATGCAGTCCCTCATTCCATCTTACTGTCCAAACTTACTAATCTGGGTTTTGATGATTGCGTAATTAGATGGTTTCACAGCTATCTAACTGGTAGATCCGTTGCAGTCAGGGACTCTAATGGTGGTTGCTCGTCTTGGCTCCCAGTTTCCTCTGGTGTTCCTCAAGGATCTGTCTTGGGGCCCCTACTTTTCTCAATCTTTATTAATGATATTGGGGGATGTCTCAAGTATTCTAATCATATGATTTTTGCCGACGACCTCCAAATATATCTCTCTTGGAATCCTCACAATATAGTTCAAGGTCTTGCGAAGATTGCTGAAGATGTGCAATCTGTTGCTCAATGGGCGCGACAAAATGGCCTCCGTCTGAATCTAAGCAAAACAAAAGCTATTATCTGTGGCAGCACTGCGTATGTATCTGTTTTAAATCGCAATATACTGTCTCCAGCTTTAACTATCACTGTCGAAGGAATTAACCTCCCTTGGGTTGACAGTGTGCGCTGCCTGGGTGTTATGCTGTCCCAAGACTTATCCTGGAACAAGCACGTTTCCCTAATTTCCAATAGAGTCTACGCTGCTCTTTCCAAACTAAAATTTCGGAAAAATTGTCTCTCTCGTGAACTACGCACAAAACTAGTCATATCGCTCGTGCTCCCTCATATTGATTATTGTTGTTTAGTCTACAACGATGTCTCTAATGATCTCAATATCAAAATGCAGCGATTAATTAACTCTTGCGTACGTTTCATTTTTGATCTTAAACGTGATGCTCATGTCACCCCTTTTCGCCTAGGTAAGCTTCATTGGTTGTCTGTCTCAAATCGTCGATTATACTTTCTAGGTTCCTATACTTTTCAGGTAATTCATTCTAATTGTCCTAGCTATCTCCGTGAATTGTTCGTTCCTCCATCACCTAGTCAGCGTCACTCCCAACGTTTGACTAATAGCCAACCCTCCTTCCACATTCCCCTTCATCGCACTACTTTCTATCGGAATTCATTTAGGATTTCTTCAATTTATTTTTGGGACTCCCTCCCACATTACATACGGGCCTCTGATTCGCTGGCATCCTTCAAGCGTAATCTATACGAGTTCCTTCTGAACGACGAATTACAATCGATGGGAGATCGCATCTCTTAATCTTAATATGCGTTTAGTCTTGTCATTACTCAACTGTATTGTCTAGATTTCATTAATCGCACCCATGTATTTTCATTGTATTTCCACTGTATCATCGCGCAATTTTATTTTACTTAATTATGTCTTTCTAATTTAATGTACTTTCTTATATTTGCCCTATGGAGTCATTGTTCCAGGGCACAAATAAAACTATTTATCTATCTATCTATCTATCCTCCTACAACACTTTTCTTCTCCCGTTCACCCTTACTTAGTTCTCCTCCCATCTCCTCTCTACATTTCAGCAACTCCTTCATTTCCTTCTTTCATCTCTCCAACTCCCTCCTTCTGGCTTCTACTTTGCTTCCATCTTCGTATCCTTCCTTCTTTCCCTTCCTTTCCCCACCTTCTCCACTGCTTCCTAGGGCACTCTTCGCATCCTCTTCCTCCTCACTTTCTCTCACGTCCTCCCTCTGCTCCTTATCTACTCTCAACCTTCCATCCGTCTTTCCCTTCCCCATTCTTCACCACTCGCTCACTTCAACTGTCTATCCTTTTACCCGCTTCACCTCCCTTTCTACTTTACCGTCTCTACCTTATCCGTTCAGCACTTTCTCCCCTTTACTTACTTTTCACTCTCCAGATGTCGCCAATCTCCCCACGTTTTCCGATGCTCCTGTCCACTCCTAACCTCACTTTTCCATCCACTTTCACCTGTCCTTGCGTCTCTTCAAACCTTTTATTCCACTTTCCTTTCATTTTCTAGGAACTCCACCACCTTTCCTTTCTTCCTTCCTCACATCTCACTCTCCCACGCTCCTTTTTTCCACCTTTCCTTCAATTCCTTTACGCTGCCACCACTCACACGTCTCTCCACCACTTAACCGGAAACGGAAGTCCAACAAGCAGTACTTTGAAAAATAAATTTATCAAAAAAATTAAATATGGCGATCACTGAAAAAATAATTTGACATAAAAATTGAAAAATCATTACGAAAGACGCAAGTGAAGATTTTTTAACAATTTTCATTAAAAAGTACGCAAAAAATGCAATATAATGAAAAAAAAATTCTAATCCGTCTATTTTTCGAAAAAAAATTTGAAGAAATTCTCAAAATTTTTTTTTAGAGAGAAGGATAGAATAATATAAAAAGTTTCAGACAAATTAAAAAATAGAAGGGTCAAAATGATTGATTTGGAGTGGAATTACCCATATGTATGTATATATGCAATACATGAAATAAAACGCGACGAATGAAAATATGTACACTACCGCTCAAAAGTATGTGGACACTTGCCAGGTTCATGAAATTTGTGATATATTATACATATTTTTATTATTAAACAACGTTTGTTGCTAAAATTACAAATATGTGTTTAATGTATTCTAACAGTATATATTAAATTAACAATATAGTTATTTAATTTTGTTAAATCAATAAACATCTATTCGGTTGGCAGAAAATTTGAGGTAGTTGCAAGAATTGAGGAAGTGTCCACACACTTTTGAGCGGTAGTGTATATATTGCGACCGCTGTTCTCTCCGTCTCCCATGCCTAGACGGAAACGAAGGTACCGAGGTTCCCAAATCCTGCCCCTTTGTCCCTTTCCGCGAAAGTAAGGGTCGTATAGGAGTTGGCACCCTGGCTCACAAGAGGTCAAAGGGGTTTTTGGGCGCCAGTCAGGATCCTTTTTGGTGACCATGAGGCGATAACGCAAGAGAACAAAAAAAAAAGCCCTGAAAAAAAAATAAAACGCAACAACAAACAAAAATAACGACACAACGCTCGCGAGAGGCAGTAAAGGGGGGGCTCGACTAACTTAGAGAGAGCAGGAATCTCAGAGGAGATCCTGCCTCCTTGTCTACAAAAAAGGAGACCCACGCGATAGATTTCTGACAAAGAAAAAGTACGCGCTACAGCGCAATTTATTGTAAACAAAAAAAAGAGATACAAAAAAAACTCTATTATTAAAGCGCAGAAGGGGAATACACGCGATCACAAAAAAACTCTAATCGTACAAAAAAAACAACTAAATAGATACGCAATCTGAGAGGGAAGGGAGAGACGCGAAAGAGAAAATTTAGATACTTCAAATAAAAAGAACAAGAAAAAAAGAAGAAATCGCAGAAAGAACCGGCGAAACCGTGTAACAAATAACGGGCGAAATAGAGCACAACAGAATGAAAAAAAAAGGAAATAATCTCGGAGAGGGGTGGGGGGGTTTGAAAGGGTGCGAAATTAGTCAAATTCGAAAGGGACGAAAAGAAAAAGAAGACCCCCTGCGTCCTTGGGCGCTAGTAGGCCCCGAGGTGCTAACCTCTGGATCCTTAGGTCGAATCTCTAATCAATGCCCACTTTCCTTATCTAAGGAATCGTCGCAGTGGGTCCTTTCTTATCGACGGAGACCTTGGCTCTTCATTATCCGGTGATTAAAGATCCGCGAACGAGGGTACCGTAACGGGAATAATCAGTCAACATTCATAAAGTAAAGAACCAAAATTTCCAGTCGGAAACCAAGTTTCTTTTTTTTGAATCAATTAAAAAAAAGTAAGTAAGCCCTTGGTTTTTCTTTATCCGTTCAATTCACCCAGTTTGGTAGCACTCCATAGTGTATCATCACTGGCTTAATTCTATCTTTTATCCGGTTGCTAGCGCTTCATAGTGCATCACTGGATAAAAAATCTCCTTTCCTCATCTATCAATAGTTAGCATCTCTGATGTATCTTGGTAAAAGAATCCTTTATCTTTATACAGATTGGTAGCTTTTCTAGTGCATCTCTGCTCTTTCTAGTGCTCCTCTTCCACAGATGCTAGCCTTCATAGTGCGTCTCTGTGAAAGATTTTCTTTTCTAACTTTTCGGAGTTGTTAGCCTCCGTAGCGCATCCTCTGAAAGTCGTACCTGGTTAGGTAAACCAACAAACCCTCGACAAACTATTGATATTTTTTTTTATCGCACCCTCTCCATCGTGGGGATAGTGGTTGTGTGCTGTCAGGCTCCGTGTTCTTCGTTTATTTTGAGATGGTTTTTTCGACCAAATCAATATTTTGAGTCTCTCATCTCGTACAATTAGTGGTGCTCTCTTTCTTGGTTTTCTTTGTTCGAGTGATAATCTGTGGTGCTCTCCTCTTTTTTGCATTTTTCATCTGTGAGAGGCGGTTTGGACGTTTCATCTGTGACGTCACTGGTGAGATCGCGGTCTTTTTTCGGGAAACTTCGGCTGCTGTCGGCTCTCATCGTTCGGTATGTCGAATATTAATCTAAATAGGCAAGGTACCCGCACGCGTGCGGGCAGTGCTAGTAGTTCGAAGGCGGCAGGGGACTTGCTGTCCCCTTCTCCTTACTCCCCTTTTCATTTCATTACAGCTGACTCAGTCAGCTCTCTCAATGCGCTGCCTATTTCGAATATGGAATTAAAGAACATGCGTTTTAAGCTCCTACAGCATGATTCCTTGTTTTTGAAATATTTAGCAGAATCCAAAGAAACGTCCAGTAACAAAACCTTTCTTCAAGAACTTTTTCTGGGATATCAAACTGCTTTTAACTCCCTGGTCGCTGGCTACGCTGCTCTAGCTGAAAGGAATTTGACAGTTGAACAGTGTTCAAGTAGTGTCATAAAGGCAAACACAGGGCTCATTAGGAACTGCGTCAGCGGTGTCAGGGATGTCGTTGCGACTATCCCTGATGCTGTTGCGAGTGCCTTTCCCCAGACTTCTAACGTAGAGCAACCCCCCACCTCCTTCGCGGATGTACCCAAGACATCCACAGTCCACTTTCCTAGAGGTCCTAGTGTTGCCATTACCAGGACCAAGGATTTTATTATTGCCCCTTGCCCTTCTTCAAATGAGAACTTAAACACTGCGAACAAAACCAGAGACGTTCTCATGAAGGCTGTGAACCCGTCTGAAGTAGGCCTCAAAGTTGAGCGGGTCACAAATGCCGGGAAAAATAGTGTCCGGGTTGCTGCGGTTTCTGTGGACCTGGATAAGTTACGATCTTTGCCTTCTTTAGCGGAAGCAGGTCTAGTTGTAAAGGAAGATTTTAAATACAATCCTAGATTATTAATCTCAGGAGTCCCTGTTGAACTTTCCAAAGATCAAATCAGGGCAGATTTTGTCAATTATAACCTAGATGGTGTTGACAATCCAGACGTTAAAATCATATACATTGTGATGGGGTTTTACGAACCCCATCCACAGTAGTCACGTACCGTCCTATCTCGTAAGGGCGTCGAACGCGGGAATCGGGGAATCCGAATCCCGGACGACCGGTAAGGCACCGCCGTATCCCCTGGGCAACCAAACCTAACCTAAAACTGTCACTTCTGCCGCTCCATCTCGTTTCATGAGTCCACCGGAAGATCGATCCGATATCGACCGTCGAGCAACGGGGGAATCGAGGCTGGAATTCCAACGGCCATCTTGTCACGCGGGAACCGGGAGATGATTCGAGTCCCGGCCGTCCCAAGGAAGGAGAAACTCGCCCCGCTCTCGCCAGGACCGGGGAAAATCCACCGGCGCTGTCCCGGCTCCACCGGGGAATCGTCCACGTGAGGACCCAGACCGCCCGGGAGATATCGCGACCGGGAACAGGAAGCCCGGGAGACGAGGACTTCGAACCTTCCCGCCGAACCCAGCCGGACGCCGGTAGTTCGGAGGGCAGCACCGGACGGGTCGACGAGGGATCAAGGCAGCCGGCGATCGACTTCCCCCTCTCCAACGCCGGACGACGGAGCTCATTCTCGTTTTCGACGCCTGGAGAGACGGACGGATCGACAGCGACCACAAAAGCCGCCATATTTCTGTACGCCGGGAGAGACGCGGAGGGAGCCTTAACTCCAATTTTGAGTTAAAAGGAGGTGCGTGAGCGAGGCTTAAGGCTTCTCGCTTGTTTCTTTTTTTGTTTCTTGTCATTTTTTGTTGTTATTTTCGTTTTCCCGGCACGCGGCCGGGAAAGTTCCGGGGGAGAAAAGGGAAGCGTCCTTTTTCCCCTTTTTCGTTATATTTCCGTTTTTCCTTTTTTTGATATTATTCCCCGGTTCCGGACGCCCGGACCGGGAGTGTTGCCCAGGGGAGCTGTCCGGCCTCTCCGGGAGCCCCACGAATAGATTTAAGAGTGAGAGAGAGAGAGAGAGAACGCGTGAGTGTGTGCGAGAGAGGAACGGGCGAGCCGGTCGCATTCCGGCCGCCATTTCGTGTTACACCGAGTGAAGTCCGGTTGCCGGGATTTCTCCCGGATCGCATTAGTTCGTAAGGACAAGACTGTTATTACTATTATTATTATTATTTCCGATTTCTTTTTTTGATGTTATTTCTTTTTATGGGATTCGGCCGGGAATAAAGATCCGGTGTTGTGATATTATAGTAGATTCTGGGAGTTCTTATTCATTTTCCCGGTCCCCAAATCTTATTTTCCGTAGTTTTTCAGCACCCAGCACGGCCAGGTCGACCCTGGCTGGCGCCCAACGGAAGATTAGAAGTGCACGTGGGGGAGGTTGCCCGACCCTCCCGAATTCCACGTCACAACATATACCCTTCTAGGAACAATAATCCCAAAACCCGATGTGTAATTGAAGTTCCTCCAGACGTTCGCAACTCCCTCCTTAATGCTGGAAAGGTTTTTCTTAGATTCACTTCTTGTACTTTTTCGGACCATACCAAAGTCTCTCAATGTTACAAGTGCCTTTCGGGCATATTGCCAGTAACTGTAGATCTTCCTCTCATTGTGGACATTGTTCTGGAGATCATGAAATGAAGGACTGCAAGAACAGGAACCTCGAACCTTGCTGTTACAACTGCAAGCTTGCAAAATTGTCCAATGTCTCTTCTCATTCTGCTGCAGACGGTGAAAAGTGTCCTCTTCTTAAAAAACGAATAACTGACAAGGTCAGAAAAAAAAACTATGGATGATGACAACATTATCCGCTGAAAATATACGTGTCTGCCATGTGAACTGTCAATCGTTAACGGGACATCTTGATGAGTTTAGGTATATCTTTTCAAAACCTTCTTATCACTTGATCTGCATGTCGGAAACTTGGCTCAAGGACACAATCAGTGATGGCTTTGTTGCACTTCCTAGCTATCAACTTTTTCGTAGAGATAGAATTGGCAAAGGTGGAGGAGGAGTGGGTTTCTACCTGCATGATTCGCTTAGGGCTAAAACCCTAGCCGACTCTGGTGGCACCTACTGTTCTAAGCCGGAATTTATTATCGCTGAAATCTCCACCTCCAACTCCAACAAGCTTCTCCTGGCTGTTGTTTATAGACCTCCTCAGTCAGGTTTCCTGAATGAATTTGAAGACATTCTTCTTGAACTGTTTTCTTCATACAGTAACCTTATCATTGTCGGCGACCTGAACATTGACCTGTGCCAATCTTCTCACGAAACTGAACACCTACGTCGATTTGTCGAGTCTTCTAATCTGTTCTTTGTTCCTTTTAATTCCACTCATAATCTTCAGCATTCTCATACATGGATCGATCACTGCATTGTTGACGATGATTCCAAATTGTATAATTACGGACAACACGGAGTAACACTTTCTTCTCATGATTTGATTTACGTGGAATATAAATTCTCGGTCGTGAAGCATAAACAGAAACAATTTTCATGTAGAGATTTTAGGAATTTCTGTACTGAATCATTCATACGAGACTTATGCAGTTGCGACTGGACTTGTTTCTTTAGTGTCAATGACATTGACGAAATGGTTAACAGGTTCAACTACAACTGTCTTAATAGCTTAGATACTAATGCTCCATGGCATTCAGTTACGTCCAGAAGAAATCCTACTCCATGGATTTCCTCGGAGCTCAAAGAAGAAATGAAGGAAAGGGATCGAATTCGTAAATGCTGGCGAGAATATGGTACTATTGCTCTTCATGTGAAGTATAAGTCCATCCGTAATCGGGTAAAAGAAAGAATTTTCAAAGCTAAAAAGCTTTATTGTAATACAGTTTTCGGTAACCTCTCCAATGCAAAGGAAGTTTTTGGACACCTTGGAAAGTTGGGTTTAATAAAACGCAAAGACCCTCAAGCTAGACTTCTGGTTCCGGCTGAGACACTCATCACCTATTTCTCAAATATCGGTGCTCATCGCAGCACAACACACGGTACTATATATATAGGTGAACCTGAGTATAGCGACAATAAATTCTACTTTTCTGAACCTTCTTTGAAGGACGTCAAGACGGCCATTTTGTCATCCAAATCTAACGCTCTAGGAGTTGATGGTTTATCCATCTTGGACATAAAAAGAGCGCTACCAACCCTCTACCCCATCCTTCTCCATGTCTTCTCATTCTCACTCATGAATGGTGTCTTTCCTACCCTATGGAAGTTTGCTGTCATCTGTCCCATCCCTAAAATTAAATCTCCATCGTCGTGCAACGACTACAGACCTATTTCAATTCTGTGCTCTCTATCAAAAATTCTCGAGAAACTTGTCACTATTCAGGTTACTCATTTCCTGGAAAAACATGATCTTTTGGATACTTTCCAATCGGCATACAAAAAGCATCATAGTACTCAAACTGCCCTCATCAGAATTCTAGATGATGTTGGACTAGCAACTGAACATAGGAAGGTGACCGTACTCATATTTTTCGACTTCTCTAAGGCATTCGACAGGGTTGATCACTCTATCTTAATCGAATCCTTAAGAGCTCTCAATTTCTCCAGGTCCGTCCTTGAATGGTTCTGCTCGTACCTCACTGCTAGACGTCAGGCAGTTAGAGATTCAGATGGTACTCTCTCTTCCTGGAAGGAACTTTCCTCAGGTGTCCCCCAAGGTTCTGTCCTTGGACCCCTGTTATTTTCTTTATATGTTTCAGGAATCAATAAAACTTTGACGCACTGCAAATACAACTTCTACGCGGATGACCTTCAAATCTACTTGGAATCGGATCCTTACAATCTCGCGGAAACCATCGCCAAGATCAACGACGATGTAGCTGCCATATGTACCTGGGCTAGTAGCATTGGGTTGCTACTTAACAATGAGAAAACCAAGGTCATGATAGCGGGATCAGCGAGATACCTCAACACCATTAGTCTACCAAATACTTGTAGGATCATGGTTAATGGGACTTATGTCCCCTTCTCCTCACAAGTAAATCATCTTGGTATCCCCATCTCGAACAATCTGTCTTGGGATACACATGTCAGAAACACCTCCAGGAAAATTTACGGAATATTGCACCAACTGAAACTGGCCAAACCTCTACTGTTACAGGCTCTGCGAATACGCCTTATAACTACATTGGTCTTTCCCCATCTTGATTACTGTTGCGTCATTTTACAAAATATTACAAAGGAACAGAACCAAATTTTGCAGAGAGCTCTCAATTCTTGTATCAGATTCATTTTTGACCTTAGTAGAGACGAACATGTAACGCCTTACTTGTACAAACTAGGGTGGCTGAGAGTGGATGAAAGACGGAAATATTTCACTTGTAATCAGATCTATTCAGTTTTATAAAAGCAGCGTCCTTTGTATCTTGCTCAACTGTTCACTTTCCGCAATGAAGTAATTGAAGAACTGACTCCACGACGCTTAAACTGCCCCCGTTTCGTACTGAAATTTTCAAAGCTTCTTTTACCTGTTCTGCTGGGGAGCTGTGGAACAGTCTCGCCGTTACACTTACAAGGGAACCTTGCGAGGTGTCCCCTTCCGATTTGGATGGAATTTGGATATGTTGTAGTGCTTTAAAATCTAAGAGACACGTATTTTTTTTTATCGGCCAAAACACGGTTTAAAGGGGTGAAATCACCCTTCAAAGTTGGGTACCTGAAGGGGTGAGAATGTAATTGCACATAGAAATGGTTGTCCAAATTTAATGCGGCAAAAACTAAAATACTCCTTATGAAAAGTAATGAAAAGCACATGTTAAATTTTAGAAAAAAATTTCTTCCTAAGGGATGAACCATCCCTCGATTTTTCTATTTCTCACACAATGAGCAAATTTACTAACAAATTTCGATGAAATATGCACAATTTAAAAGTAGAGGTCAAAATACAGTTGACCTGTTTTTGCTCATTGACAGGGTAGCAACATTAAGGGGGTAAACTACCCCTTTTAAGACTTACACGCTATCTTTCACACGCAATCGGTTATTTCGTCTTTCAAACGTGTAAAATCAATTCAAAATATTTTCCTCTTGAAAAATCCGTGATTCAACCTCCAATAACCGAGCTACCCCTAATTAATTAATTACTATTAATTACCAAGGGGTTCCTCATAGACTACTCGTTTTTGAAGAGCTATGAAACATTCAACATCAATGAAACTTTTGCCTTACCCTTTAGTACATTTGTATGAAGTACTTGGAATTTTTATTATTGCATTGCATGTAATTTATCTTATATGAGCAAATTCATGATTCATTATCAATCACTAAAACGATTTATCACCGATATTTAAAGAAATAAAATGCCTGTTTAATCACTTTTTTATTTCCTATTCATTGTGTATAAATCGTACAAATCGCTGTCTGTATTCAGTACAATTATGGTTCAAAAGTATTGCAATAATGGTAATCTTAAAAAAAATGCTTTAAACACAAAGATTCTTTGCACCATGCGCATCTTATAATAGCTATATTATTACAACCTGGTATTTCACAGGATGCTTTAGAGGATTGACTGAAACCGAAACTAACGGGATTTTCAAAATATTCTGGTTTTGTTGTTATGTAATTACTTTTGAACCAAGCATATTTGAAAAGATTTGTATATCTTGGAGATGAAAGCTAATTATGCGTGAGAGATTGTAATTTAATTATATTATTCCTCAAGTGTAAATTAAGGGGGGAAATACATGTAGCAGCTTCAAAAAATCGAATTTTTGTTTTCTTCATAAAATGTTAGTTAAACATCTCAAAAATAAGGTGGTAAAGTTTTAAACTGAAATTCTGTGTGTCCCTGGAATCGCTAATTAGCCGGTAAGTTACTAAAGTGATAGAGTTTTCGTTGTTCGGAACTTTAAAAACGTTTTACGGAAAACTACATTCTTTAAGATTGTGGGAAACATAACTTTAAAACGAATCCACCGATCGTGCTAAAATTGTACACACAACTCAATAACAATATTACCTTGAACTTATACCTACTTGTTTATGAAAATTGCTTTTCGAAACTGATTTTTTTATTGCCAAAAAGAAAAAAAAGTTTTACGTAAAATTGCAGTTTTTTTGCTGAAGTATTCCACTTTTGTAATTTTCAGTCTTTTAAATGTTTCTTAGGTATAAGTTCAGCATCTGGATGTTAAAATACTAAAAATGTTTGATTCATATTTTTAAGATGAATATTAAAGTCGTTGGGACTCCCACAAACGGATAACGCCGCCAAAACCTTCCTGAAAGATCACGACAGAACATCGCCATTTGTCAATATTCCTTAATGGAAAAATTTATTTAAACAGTTTAATTATGTAGTAAAGTGTACCTAAAGTTTCAAAAATTTTAAACGTTTTGTTCCTTAAGAAAAAAAATGATAAATATTGACTATTTTCTCACCGTCTACATGTATTGCCCCCCTTAATATCAGAATTAAAAAGCAATACACTATCAGAAAAATGCCTAACAAAGTTCTTCCATATCCTGAATCCAAACACGTCCAGTGGTTGAATTTTTCCAGTAGTACCTTCTGGTATTATTAGTGTAACTAAATTTTTGTCTCCGGGCGTCGCTTCTTTAACAACTTTTGAGCAATGTCCACTCCAAGAGTCGATCAATAGCATACTATCATGACCAACATTAGGAAAAAAAACTTTTTCCAAAAAAATTTTGAAGTGATCTGCAAACAAAAATTAATATTTTATTATTATAACATAAACATATATTTAAATTCTTGTATTTCACTTGTTATGTACATACCTGAAGTCAATGTTTCAGATTTGGATGCTGTTATAAAAACATTTTCTGGTTTGAATATTTGCTTTTCAACAATCGGTCCAAACACACCCTTTGGCTCTTTAAGAACAATAAAAAGAGGGGAAAGCAATTTTCCATCGGTATTTATTATGGGTTGTATTGTATAGCTATGCGTTGTTGCAGATACAGATTGAACAACACATTCGACCTTTTTAACCCCTTCATCGCTTAAGGTTCGACCAGAATGAATTTCGAGTTGGAAACCACTTTGATCAGAATTATATATATTTTGTTGCCCATATTTTTCAATATGTTGTTTTACCCCATTCACAAAACTTTCAGCATTTATTGCTAAACTCTCCCGGTTTTCTATAGTTTTCTTTGTAACAAATTTATTAATTTCTCTGGATACGATTCGATGCGTTTTCTTAAACTTCAAAAGCCAACTAGGAGAAGCTTTGAATCGAAAGTCTTGAAACCCTATCTCTTTTTTAGCGTGTAATGCCCATCTTTGCAGGTCAATATCGTGAACAATCATACCAGCATCCAGAGCCCCGCAAAATCGTTAATGTAAATTCACTGATTCTCATTAATTTTTCTTTGTAAGTTCCTCCTTTATTCAATTGATGTGCCCATCTTCTTAACTGTCGAACAGATTATACTTTAACCATAGAATCAATCATAATTTTTTCGAAATTTTCCTTGAGTTCTATTTCAGCATTATTCACTTTAGTCTCTGCGATATTTAGGACTTCGAATGTAGCTAAAAGAAGTTTTAAAACATTTATCGGGTTCACTTTCATAATGAACTATTTCTCGACGTTACGATTGAATGAACAAGTGCACATTGCGAATGCAGCGATTTTATGCGATTTATATACTTGGTCGGTTTGTTATGTTGTATTCACTGAACAAAGATATCTCCAGTTTAACTTTATCTTATCTTTATGTTACGATACTGTAGAATTTTATGAAACAGATAACTTGCAGTACACGGTCACATGATGATACTGGCAGTCTTACCATTAACGAATATTTTCTCATATCAGCTCTTAATATCATAAGAAATAAGGGTGTTTTAACGAGATAAAGTTACTATCTATAATCAACAGTTCATACATATATGATTTGTTGATGAAGAACTGGGTTAAAATATCTCCGGCGAACAGAAAATAACGTTATTGCGTTGCTGCTTTATAAATATGTATTTTTACTTTTTTTTTAATTCAACAAACGGGGAAAGTGCGAAAAGAGTGTTTCGGTAAAAAAGATGGTGCATAACGGCGTAAGGTGGTAGTTTATCGCTTAAATATATAAAAAGATACGACGAAAATTTCATAGCTGTTGAATGTCTCACAGCTCTTGAAAAACGAGTAGTCTATGAGGTAATTAATACCCCTGGTAATTAATAATAATTAATTAATTAGGGGTTGTTCGGTTATGGGGGTCAAATCACGAATTTTCCAAGAAGAAACTATTTTCGATTAATTTTGTACATTTGAATGGCGAAAAAACAGATTCCGTGTGAAAGATGACACGTTAATGCGAAAAGGGGTAGTTTACCCCCATAAAAGTACTTCCAGCAAATATACTGAAGGGTAAGGTAAGAGTTTCATAGCCGTTTAGTGCTAATTTTTCGATATCGGCATTAGTAACACGAGGAGTGTATGAGGTACCCCCTGTTAATTATTCGAAATTAATTAATTAATTAGAGGTAGCTCGGTTATTGGGGATTGGATCACTGATTTTTCAAGAGGAAAATATTTTCAATTGATTTTGCACGTTTGAATGACGAAATAACCGATTGCGTGTGAAAGATAGCGTGTAAGTCTTAAAAGGGGTAGTTTACCCCCTTAATGTTGCTACCCTGTCAATGAGCAAAAACAGGTCAACTGTATTTTGACCTCTACTTTTAAGTTGTGCATATTTCATCGAAATTTGTTAGTAAATTTGCTCATTGTGTGAGAAATAGAAAAATCGAGGGATGGTTCATCCCTTAGGAAGAAATTTTTTTCTAAAATTTAACATGTGCTTTTCATTACTTTTCATAAGGAGTATTTTAGTTTTTGCCGCATTAAATTTGGACAACCATTTCTAGGTGCAATTACATTCTCACCCCTTGAGGTACCCAACTTTGAAGGGTGATTTCACCCCTTTAAACCGTGTTTTGGCCGATAAAAAAAAATACGCGTCTCTTAGATTTTAAAGCACTACAACATATCCAAATTTCATCCAAATCGGAGGGGGACACCTCGCAAGGTTCCCTTGCCAGTAAAACGAAGGCGATGGTCCTTGGCAGCCAACGCTACGTTGCATATATAGCCGCTGACCAACTGCCTCCCATTACTGTTAATAATTCTGCGATACCTTGGGTTTCTGAGGTTAGAAACCTTGGAGTACTGCTCTCGCCCTCACTAAGCTGGAAAAGCCATGTCTTTCATATCTCGCAAAAGGTGTTCGCAACTCTCTACCGACTAAAGCACCGAAGAACCGCGCTCCCCCTGGACGTACGATTCCAATTAGTTAAGGCATTAATTTTTCCGCTAATTGATTACTGCTGCTTAGTCTATGTCGACCTTTCTGGGATCCTACGCCTCAAGCTTCAGCGAGTTTTTAACGCCTGCATCCGGTTCATCTTTGACTTGCGACGTGATGAACGCATTTCGCCCTTTAGAATCGGCAGACTTGGCTGGCTCTCCTTGGAGAACAGGAGCCGTTATTTCCTCGGCACGTTTTTCTATAAGCTCTCAACTACTGGAGTCCCGGCTTACCTGGCTAAGAGCTTTGTCTTGTTTAATGACGACATTCGTCGATCTTCTAGGCTACTCTCATCTCAACTCCCATACAGCTTCCCTACCTGTAGGACTGAGTCCCTACGAAATTCGTTCCTTATCTCCACTATTTACTTCTGGCACTCCCTGCTGGTGGAGATAAAAACGGCTCCTTCCTCGAGTACCTTTAAATACCTACTGTATAGTTACCTGCATAGGCAAGAGGAAATTGAGTGGCAAGGTCTTGTGGAAGGCAGGAGAGATATATTTGCAGGTCGTCGACAAAAAGGACGCGCTTAGAAAAGGTGAGGACAGATCCCACATCATTTATGAAGACAGTGAAGAGTAGTGGTCCCAGTACAGAGCCTTGAGGAACACCAGAGCACAAGGGCTGGAGGGCAGATGGGCAATCAGAATCATCACACAAACCCAACCAAATCCCACACCTACTTAAATCTATTGTTAATGCGCTTTATCTATTTTCTCACCTTTTCTTATATTATTATTCTCATATTAATCTCATATATAAATTTTTTGTTACTATCATTATTATCTATCCAACTGTATTACTGTAAACAATACTATTAGGCGGAACTATCTCTTTTGCTTACCTATCTCTATTCGTTTACTTTTAACATCTACTTTTGTTATTCTCCTACTTAAAGTTTGTAACGACCTGCGACATATAACTATCTGCATTCAGCTATATCAACTCTATGTACCACTGTGCTAAGTCTCTTACTGTATTCTCTTTTGACCTACAGTTTATCTAGGTCATAAATAAATATATCTATCTATCTCTCTTTTTCTCTTCTTTTCCTCTCTTTGCACAACGCACCTAACTCATTTCTTGCCTTCCTAAAACTTTCTCCACTTCCCCCCTCTCTTCTCCACTTTCTCAGCTCCCCCTCCACCTCCTTTTTCTTCTCCTGACATTTTTCTTCCCACCCACTCTTTCCTTCCTTCCTTTCTCTCTTTCTTTCCATCCCTTCTAACACTTCCAAAACATCCCTTTTAAGATCTCCCCACTCTTCGTCTATTTCTTTTCCCACTCTTTCTCTACTCTCAAACCTTTCCGCAAATTCCTTCCTTCTTTCCTCTGTCCACCACCCTTTTTTCTTCCTTTTCCCTCTCCCTTTTATCCCTTTTCTTCTACACTCCCCTCTTCCTCCTTCTACCTATACTACCACTGGATGATGGTCCGACTCCACTTTGCCCCCTACGACCAGCCTTTCCACACTTTCCCTAGTCTCCTCATTACCAATCACATGATCGATCACTGATTCCCCATTTCCTGTATACGTGAATTCGCCCTCTTCATCTCCTTTCATATCTCCATTCATTATTCCCCACCCTAGCTCTCCCAACATTTGACATAGTCTCTTTTCCTTTCCATTTATTTTCCTATCCTTCGATCTTCTTGTTTCTTCTTCATTTCCTTCCTCTCCCGCCATCCATCCCCCTTGCGTCCCCATCCTAGCATTGAAATTTTTCCCTATTATGATCTTTACTCCCTTCTCCCTCTCCTCCATCCATTCCCTCAGACTTTCCATCTTTTTCTGCAGATCTTTATTAATGTATACACCTATCATGATCCATATTTCTCTTCCTAACCAAACTTTTCTCGCCACTATTCCCTCTTCCTCCCCCTCCTTTTCCACTCTTATCATTTTAAACCCTTCCCTTACTCCTATAATTATTCCCCCCATTGCCCTTCCCCTCTTTCCTCTCTTTTCTGCATACTGTACCTCCCATACACACCCTTTCGTCGCATTATTTCTCACACCCTCCCACTCCTTTCTCCCCACCCACGTTTCACACACAAAAACTATATCCCATTCTTTTATCCCCTCCCAAAAGTCCCTATCCTTGTTCTTCACCCCCGCTACAGTCCAAAACGCCACTTTATACAATCTCCTTTCTTCTCCTGATCCCCTTTTTCCACTTCTTTCCGTACACTCCCCTAATTCTCCCAACCTCCCTGTCCACCCCTCCGCTCGTTTCCCTGTTCTCCTCTCCATTTTTCTTCTACTTCGTCCCATATTCTCATTTCATTGTTCACCCACATCCTCATGTATCCTATCTGAACTCTCTTTCCTTCTCTTCTCTCCCGTTCAGCTTCTCTTTCTATCTTCCACTTGGCCCTTCTCTCTTCCGCTGTCAGATCGTCTCCTATCCTTTCGTATCTCCCTTTTAATTCCCTTTTCGCTGACATTACTCTTTTCTTCCCCTCGATTCCCTCCATCTTTATCCCCCCATCCTCTATCAGGGATCTTACGTCTGAAGCTCCAGCGGGTGCTTAATACTTGCACCAGATTCATATTTGATTTGCGGCGCGATGAGCATATCTCCTCTTACAGGATAGACAGGCTTGGTTGGCTTTCCCTCGAGAGCAGGAGACGCTATTTTCTTGGGATCTTTTTCTCTAAGTTATTGACTACGGGGATTCCAGCCTATCTGATTGTGAGTGAGAGGTTTGTCCGGCCCAACGAAGACACTCGTCGGTCTTCTAGGCTCATAAGTAGCCAGGACCCATTCAACCTCCCTGCATTCAGAACGGAAGCTCTTAGAAATTCCTTTTTTGTGTCCGCAATTTACTTTTGGCACTCCCTACCTATAGAAGTGCGGTGGGAATTGACTCCTTCAAAAGCCGGTTGTATCCCCACCTCCATGAAATAGAGGTCACTGAGAGGGGTGGTACTTCTCAATCCTAAAAAGTGAGCGCTAAAATATCCTTGCTGTTTATTGTATTTTTACTGTGCTTATTTCACTTTTATCTATACATTGTATCAATATTATTTCTGCAACAATACTCTGTAAAACCGCTAGTTTTAAGTTTACTCTGTAAGTTCTTTTTTCTTTTTTTTTGGCCTAATGGTGTTTCATGGCCATAATTAAATCTATCTATCTATCTTTACTAATATCATACCTCTTCCGTCTCCATCCAGTTTTCCCACCCTCCTTACTTCTTCCACATTCTCCTTCACACCTATTCTCTCCAAAATCCCTTCCACCACTTCTTTAGCCCCCCTCCCTTCCACCTTCGCCCCCTTTATAATAATGTTCTTCCTTCTCTCCTCCCTTTCCTTTTTATCCATCCTAATTACTAACTCCCTCACCTTCTTACTCACCTCTCTCCTCCCCTCCTCGTCTCCCACCCCTCCTACCTCCCTTTTCTCGTTTAGCTCCAACCTTTCCACTTTCTTCTCTAACAATCCTATCTTCCCCAGTAACTCTGCTTTTTCTCTGTCCCACATATCCCTCAACTCACTCATCTGCCTTATCATCTCTTCTCTTCCCTCCTCCACCCCCTCCCCTATTTTCTTTATATCCTCTCTAATGTCGTTTCTTAACTCCTCCCTCATCTCTCCTAGCATTTTCTCTAGCTCCGATTTTCCTACCCCTATCTTTTCCGGAGTTCTCATTACCTTCTTACTTTTCTTAAAAATTTCCTCTTTCTCCCCCGTGCCCCCCCCCCCCCCCCCCCTCCACATCCCTCTCCTTTCTCTTTCCTTTGCTTAACAACTCTTCTATGCTCCCGAAGCTCCCCTTCCTCTCCCTATTCCATGACTCTGCCTTTGTCAGTCTCCCTCTCTTTTTTCCCTCCTCCACCTTGCTCCCCCCTGCATCCGCGACCCCTCTCCTACCGTCACCTAACACTTCCTCCTCCATACTTCTTATTCAAATTCAAATTTTTCGCGCTCCCTGTATCCTTCCTACGCTCTCCGCGTCACACCTCTACTGTCGCTTCTCCCTGCTCCTACGCCACCTAACCTCGCTACCCACGCGTCACTCTTTCCACTTCTACTCTACTTTCCTCCTCCTCTGCTTTTTCCCTTCACTGTTTTCTCCACTCACCCTGTAGCCCTTTCCTAACACTACCCAACCCTATCCCAACAACGTCCTACTCCTGCACTTTACCTACACAATTGCCAAAAAAACTTCCTTGCACCTTTCACACTGTCCAAGCACTCCGTCACCGTAAACGGAAATCCGATTGTAGGTATTATTAGCTTCACTTAATTTAAGTTTACTTTATCCATATAATAATATTGGAAAGAAAAATTCGCTTAAATATAAGAATTTTAAGTAAATAAATTTAAAAATTCAATAAAAAATAAATAAATGAAAACCGAAGAGTAAAAGCTAAAGTAATTTTACATGAAGACGTAAAATATCGAAATCGAAAAATCGTCAAATCTCTAAAACTAAAAACATTTATATTATTAATTTAAAAGATTTTTTACGCCTTCATGTAAATCACTTTTGCTTTTACTTTTCGGTTTGGCTCGAAAAGTATTTATTAACCTTTAGAGCGCCGGGATACGCCTCTAGGCGTATGGGGTCTGATTCGCCAACATCTTAACTTAGTTTGGCTCTAACTTCGGGACCTTAGACCACATTTCTATAAAAAAATGCGATTTGCAAATTTTTCAAAACCCCGGCGCTCTAAAGGTTGTAACGTGGAGATTTTCTCCAGTTACTAGAATTATTATTGTTTTTTTGAATTTATGGTATCTCTAGCGCTTTTGAAGAATTCTTTGTTTTCAGCTATTATTATTACATTGAAATAGTTTCGGGTTGAGATTTAGAAACGTGCAAACGCTCAGGAATCTCCCCGAAAACACAAGGAAGTATTGAAATTATTATTATCATTATATTTTGAATTATGTTTTTGAATTGTAAACCTAAATTGTAAAATATTCTATCGACATTTCTGTACCTACTCCCTTTCCTCTACGTCCCCTTGCCAAGGGACTCATACGGAGACCCGCACAAAGAGGAGATATGAAGAAGACGAAGAGGATCTCGCCTGCGACATTATGAGCAACGAAGAAGGAAGGAAGACTCCTGTGCCAAAGTACTACCGTACTCTTGACAGCACTATCGGAGAGACAGAGACCGATGGGGCTAACTTTCGGGAACAACAAGGACAACAATGCCTTCGCTAGATTGTCTAAGGCCATCTAGCGATTCACACGGATGACCGGTCGATAACGACAAATGGGGAGATAATATTCTAATTATCCCCTGAGCATAATAATTCCGAAATCCGCTATAAATCAAGGATGGCGCTATCAAGGCACGTGAAGAGGACATTTCCGAAATTTCGAGAGAGATTCTTGAGCGCTCGTCGAGTCAACCTCGTCAGAGAACTGGTGTCCTGAACAAATTTTGGGTAATCTTGGATTTTGGAGAAACTTGGGGAATTCTTCCATCAGAGACTCGGAAATATTCACTTTCGTGTATAAGGACGTTCCTGCGGTGAGTGCAGTTCTTCTCCTGTATGAGAATTCTTGGCAAGTCTCCCCAGGTAACATCCTGACTAATTTCTGTATTTATTGAAAATCTTGGAAGTCCGTTACGGACTCAAAACCATCTTTCCTATCGAAAAACTCCCGTCTACCTTAGTTCCTTTCAAACTACCTTTCTTGAACCTTCCGTTAAAACATAATTTTTTTGATTATCAATTGTTAAATTGTTCTCTTTTATTTGTAATTCCGAGTGTTTTCGGTTCAATCGATTAGAATTAAGATTTCGAGAAAAATACATTTGTTCGATCGCGATAATCGATTCGGGAATCGGAAAATCTAGTATATTCGATCATCACGCTTTTGTTAATTACGCGAACTACTCGTAGTGTAAATTAAACTTTACTAGTGTTCTCAATTTCCTTCTTTTTTTTTGTTTTTCGTGAATGTGATATTAGTGATATTATAAAATTCAGTTCATTGTATCAGAAATTAACTCCCGCGAAATTTTGTTGAATAAAATCAGAGAACATGGTAAGAAGTCGTTTGGACCTTTCTTATTTCATTTTTGTCCAAACAACGGATTCCCTCTGAGGGGTCTCATTGCCCTTCCTGAGTTAGTTTGGGCCCCCTCAGAAGAATTCCGTGTCCGGAAACGGACTAGTGCCCAACCTTCCTTTTTTTGAATTAGATTGTTTCGTTTTGTTTTCTTTTTTTTCTGTAACTTCCTCATACTTCTGAGTGTGGAAGTTTGTTGCCGGAGCTGCCGATAAAATTCAGTTTCTTTTTTGATAAATTTTCCGTGGCTACAACTAACGATAGTCCCGCTACAAGGTTAATGGGTCCGACGAAATAATTAGAAAATTAAATACGTCTTCATAAGTATTGGCCCTGCGCCTTTTCCGAGAGTGATCTCGCCGAAAAGATCTCAAATTCTTATTTCTAGCTTCTTGCGCCTCTTCGGAAAGCATTCCGATTGATAACATCGATGCAGAAATGATTGTCTCGCCTAGCCACAAAATCTTGTGCACTGTATTTGGCATGTAATGCCAACTATAATAGGTCTCTCGGCAGTAATTTTCGAACTTCTGTGGATCTATTGAAGCTTCGCAATTAACTGCGTCTAAAATAATTTTAAACCTATGGATTAAATCCATGTTGACACCAGTTATCTCCGAAGTAATATTTGGATCATTAAAAAATCTTCAAGATGAGTTCCCGTCATTGGTGGTGCCCATCCCTAGTTTAACCACATCAATATTGATTCCCAAACCTCTTTTAAATTTTAGTTGTATTTCTTTTTTCCGATTTTCTTTGAGTTTGATTGTTTCTTTGCTGACCCTCCATTTTTGAAAATCTAGATTATAGGCAATGTGAAGAACACGCTCCATGAATTTTATTCGAGCGTGTCTAATCTAAACGGTTCATGTCCGTTGGTTTGGTTCTACAGATGGGACAAACTGCCATAGATGCTGTATTTGTGAAAGCCCCCACCTTGCCATCAATCATAGACAGCACTAGAGTATGAATAACTGAAATTGATTTATTATTCACACTTAGTACTGTTTCGTTTAAATTTAAAATTTCTTCCCTTACTCTGTTTATTTCCTCTCGTATTATTTTGGGTGTTTCCTTGACAAACGTAAATCTTATAGGTCTGCAGAATCGTGTCAATGAAGGGCTTGGATTTTCCCAAATGATCAAATCGTTATATGTCAACTGTAGGGGTGCATTTATACAAAAGCACGATCTTGTTGCCGTTCGAATTTAAAAGACTTTCTGGAAGTGTGAGAAAAATCCGTTTAGCCGTATGATCTAGCAACGCTTGCAACCTCACTGTGGCATAAATTTCTAATACATCAATATTAGAAGAGTAACACAGCTTTTTTTGGGCTAATACTTCGTCGTATGTGGGGAAAATATCGCTACCTAAATCCTTCGATGTCTCTCTCAGAACGCTGTAATTGTGCTTTGATAACGAAGCATTTATTAGTAGAGCTAAAGCTCTTTCGGGAGAGTATGAGACGGTTGGATTTTCGCATTTTTTCGCAGCAGTAATTAAGACCTCTTCTGACACACTATCAAGTACTTGATTTATTTTATGGCACTTGGTACGCTCAGAGCATTCCTCAAAGGATTTTTCTGGACGACCACCCTGCCTAGAGGAAGTACTAGGAAGTACTATCTGTAAGTGGGAAATAGGTTCATGATAAGTGGCAAGTGTTGGCAAGCCAATCTTGGTACTTCATACAAAACGTATCTTTCCTTCGGTCAACCTTTTGCCACCTTTTCCGAAAATGAAGAATAAATGTTTGGCTTAAATACTTTCTTATTTCCGCAATAAATGTGAAGCAGTACTTGCGATTGTTGCACTTAAGAATTGAAATATACTTATCAACATCATGATTGCTATTTAAAACTATTTGCATCAGTTCTCTATATGAGGCGTTAAAATTTGCCATTGTATCCTTTCAGAAGAACCGTAAACAGAAGACTGATTGAAAAGAGTCAATCTAAACATACACAAAGGCACATCAAAACAATAGTGTGGCAGGAAAACCTCCTGAGTTAGACAGAGAAAATTTTTAATACAGGGCGGTCCGTTTAAATAAGGTCACCTAAATATCTCCACCAAAAAATATTTGGTGTACTATTTGAATGGTTTGAAGGAACCATAATATTGCAAACAATATTTTTTTCCGGTCATTTTTTTCGGAGTTACCAATATCATCGATGTTTTTTTATACATAACTACATTTTTTTTATTGCACTGCGTAATTGATGGAAAAATACATTCAGATATGTATAATAACATGACCTTGAAACGACCTTGATCTTCGAAAATTAAAGTTATACGTTACGTTAGGAATCATCAGTATTGCGATAGTAAACATGTTTATTTACAGTCACGTTCTTGATGTAGAATCATGGTCAAAGCCTACGATTTTGATAGACACCAGTTCTAGGTCAAACTTTAATTTTCGCAGATCAAGGTCATGTTATTATTCACATCTGAATGTATTTTTCCATCAATTACACGGTGCAATAAAAGAAAATGTAGTTATGTATAAAAAATCATCGATGACTTGATAGCTCCGAAAAGATTGACCTTCGGAAAAAAATATTGTTTGGAATATAACCGTTCCTTCAAACCATTCAAATCGTACACTAAATATTTTTTGTACCCCCACAATTGGAGGAGACATTTAGTCTTATTTAAATGGACACCTTGTATACTCCGAAGTAGCAGGTAGACGCAGCTGATTCTTTCAGCAATGTGTACTATAGAGTCTAAGGAACATTTTGACGCAAATAGCATCTTGGCACACGTTGGCGCAAGTTACATTTTTAATTTTTTATCCTATACATCGAAATTTTAGAAAAATGTAATAGTATTTTTCGATACAAGAGCCCAAAGCAGGTCTTTTGCCGCATGGGGGAATCCCTCATGCGCTGAAAACCAGCTTTGGGTCCGTGTATCGAAGTCTATTTTTTCTAACGGCGAGCGCAAAACGAGAAAATAGGGAGATGATACTTTTGGCGAGTGTGAAGTTTGTCGCCCTCGCTTCGCTCGGACGACAATCACACGAGTTGAGCAAGATATGATTATTTAAATTTTTATGTTAGACGACAGTTGACAGACGTTGCTCAGGGTAACGTGCGGGAAAATAGAGAAACCGTGCGGAAATAATGTTTTTTCCGAATGCATTAATGTATCTGGGAAAGAGGTGCTTTGCGCACGGAAATGGCGTGCGCAAAGTCGAGTTTTGCGCTCGCCGTTAGGAAAAATAATTTATTCATTCCCAAACTTGATTACCCCTTTCTAACAACTTAAATACATTCAGAATTCTGTCCAAATTAACGGAATACATGAAATATATGTCACAGTTTTAAAAATGTCGTAATATATGTACGTCCTGAAAATGGACTTTTTACTGAACTATCTCTCAAGTAGTATACATAGGCAGTTTGCATTTCCTGAACACTTTAAAACCCGGGGTTTTTGCCGCCCTCGGACTACTGTGCATCCTTCAGCGAGCACAGTGAAAACCAAAAATGTTACGAATTTCACGGTTCTTTCGTACGGTCGTGATGCCGGTCCAAAGATTTCTGAGCTTTCCGTGCCGTTGCGGTCCTCGATCCCCCACCGAGGGCCCTCCGGCAATTCACCGTGCGGATAGTGCTGCCGTCCTAGGTGGTTGATCCTGATCGAAGATTTCGGCATTAGAGCGGTCGAGTCCTGTTATTGGTGGAGGTTTTGAGGTTGTCCAATTCCGTTGGTCTCGGCGGTATTGTGGTCCTTCTTCCTCCGGAACGTTACGGTCATAGGTAAGCGGTAGGAATTCGTAAGGCAAGGAAAATGAGGATCGGAATAGGTTCACGCTGATTCGTGCTTCCTTGTAAGTACTCTATAACAATCTAAAGTTATTATTACTTCATTGTTCCCAGCCCTTCCGGGGAGATCTCTGGACACTGTTAATGATCAAAATAATTTTTGGAAAAAAAAATATAACCGACTTCGAAAAATTGCACTAAAAAATGTGAAATAATTTCTATTTCCTTTATAATAAATTATATTAAATCATAATAGATTAAATAACATATTAAATTTCTATTTCCTTTATATTAAATTATATTAAATAACCTTTTCGGAGGCTACACAAAATTAAAAATTACTTACATTAAAAATTACCAAACTTGGTTTAACTTTCTGTGTTAGGAACAAAACATATGGCCTTTAATTATTGCTATTATTATATTCGCTTCAGACCGCATATACATTAACACTATTCAATATCGCCACCCCTACTAAACATGATCTCAAACCTACTCAAACAATATTTCCATCGAGAGAATATATGGGGCATTCCACGCCAAAGCGGACGGTTCGTAAAATTTTGATTTTTGATTTCCTCAATTTTCTGATATTTTTTAGTACCTACCGAAAAACCCTTCCTGGTAAATTTTGAGATTTTTTTGATTACCCGTTTAAAAGATATCAAATTTTCAAAAAAATCGCTTTTTTTTTAGTTTTTTGCTGATAACTTCTTCAATAATGGTCCAAATTTAAACTTTTTTTTTCAAAATTTTTGTTTTTTCATGTACTCTTTAGAAAAAAATATTAAAAAAATTGTTGAAGCATTTTTAAATGAGATTTTTGAGTTAAAAATTTTAAATCTCAGTTTCCAAAGTGATTGCATATTTTGATTTTCGTCAAAATTTTTTATAGCAAACTACTACTCATTCCACAACTTTTCAGGCCGGTCCGATCGTGGGACCTCCAAAGCTATTATTTTTTTTCGATTTTTGAAAAAAATTTTCTTTCTATTAATCATTATGAATATCAATTTCCGTTACTGTATAATATTTTTCTAATTATTTTTTAATAATTTTCACAATTTATAATGGTAAAAAGGTGTTTAAAATCAATCAATAGTCGTTATATCAATTTATAATCAATAAAAAAAATATCTATTTATTTTCGGTAATTTTTTGAAAAATCTGATTGGGGTTGAATTTTCAATGTTACTTTTTGTTATAAAGTATTTGTTATAAATTTGCCAAATATTGCCGTAATATTTCACCTGAACAGAATTATTTAAATGCAACGGAAAAAATTAGATTTGAGATACAAAACAGCTAACAATAAGATAATTGCAGGAACGCACAAAATTCATTCAGTTGTTCCAATGGATAGCGGAAATGTACGAGTTAAACATTATTCTGGTTCAAATGATGCCCGCATATGTAAAATTTTCAAAAAATTACGAAAATAAATAAATATTTTTGTTTTATTGATTATAAATTGATTTAACGACTATTCATTGATTTTAATCACCTTTTTACCATTATAAACTGTAGAAATTATTAAAAAATAATTAGAAAAACAATATACAGTAACGGAAATTGATATTCATAATGATTAATAGAAAGAAAAAATTTTTCAAAAATCGAAAAAAAATAATAGCTTTGGAGGTCCCACGATCGGACCAGTCTGAAAAGTTGTGGAATGAGTAGTAGTTTGCTATAAAAAATTTTGACGAAAATCAAAGTATGCAATCACTTTGGAAAATGAGATTTAAAATTTTTAACTCAAAAATCTCATTCAAAAGTGCTTCAACAATTTTTTAAATATTTTTTTCTAAAGAGTACATGAAAAAACAAAAATGTTGAAAAAAAAAGTTTAAATTTGGACCATTATTGAAGAAGTTATCAGCAAAAAACTAAAAAAAAGCGATTTTTTTGAAAATTTGATATCTTTTAAACGGGTAATCAAAAAAATCTCAAAATTTACCAGGAAGGGTTTTTCGGGAGGTACTAAAAAATATCAGAAAATTGAGGATATCAAAAATCAAAATTTTACGAACCGTCCGATTTGGCGTGGAATGCCCCATATACATTAATTTTTAAGTAAAATTGCCCCCTCTCCCGCGCGTCACCAAATCAAATACATCAAACCCTCTCAATCCGTATTTTCACGTAGACAGTATACATGTATATAATTACAACATTCAATATTGCCGCCCACATCAAAGACTAACCCAAGGCGGATTTCAAACATTTTAATTTTGCGCCACCTCCGAAAAGGTTATTTAATATAATTTAATGTAAAGGAAATAGAAATTTAATATGTTATTTATTATATTATGATTTAATATAATTTATTATAAAGGAAATAGAAATTATTTCATATTTTTTAGTGCAATTTTTTGTTAAAGAGGTTAGCGTAAATAACGGATGTTTATTTGCACCAACTGGTACTTAGGTTGCTACAGGGAAGTAATAAATTCGAATACAGTAAAAATAGATATAAGCTCGTATGCGAGGTGAAGCTCTGCGAGATCCGAACCCGACGTTGGTCTCCTTCGCAATGACGATGAAACGGCAGAGAACGCGAGGTGTCGCCACCGTAGACGGGCGATCCGTGTAGCGCGGGTTAAACCGCGCGATTCGAACGCAGGCGATCTTCAATACGCCCCCTCGATTCACGAATGTCTCGTCGTGGACATTTCGATAATCGAAACTCCAAGAAGATTCAAACACTTCATGTGTTTCGGTCTGGACAGTCCTTTGGTGAGGATGTCCGCAGCCATCTCTTCCGTTGATGTGTGCTGGATGGATATTCTTCCGCTCTCCAGGACTTCCCGAACGTAATGATGACGGACGTCGATATGCTTTGTGCGATTATGGAAAACAGGGTTTTCCGCCAACTTCCGAGCGCCGTTGTTGTCACAAAGCAAGTTGATCTTTGCTGCTTCGTCGAATCCTACATCCTCGAGGAATCGTTGTAGATGCATGGCCTCCTTTGTCGCCTCCGACAGGGCCATGTACTCGGCTTCGGTGGATGACAGTGCTACGGTGTTCTGTTTCCTGGCCTCCCAGGAGATGGGGCATCCGGCCAGGAGGAATGCATACCCCGTATACGATTTCCTGTCGTCTGGACAATTAGCCCAATCGGCGTCCACAAAGCCTTCCAGTGGTTTTCCGGTCTTCGTGAATCTGAGTCCTAGATTTCTCGTTCCTTGGATATATCTCAGTACTCGCTTTGCTGCTGTCCAATGACTGTTGTCAAAACAGCAGTTAAATTGGCTTAGGTAGCTCACCGCGTATGCGATATCCGGTCGGCTGCATACGGCGAGGTACGTGAGTGCTCCGATCAGTTCGCGATATGGAATAGAACTGTTTTCTTCGTTTTTCAGGTCCCTTTTTCTTTCTAGTCTGTTCCCAGGTTCCAATGGTGTTGTCACTGGTTTGGACTCGGACATTCCGAAGCGATCGAGAATGTCTCTGATGTATCCGGTCTGACTTATTGTGATTTCGTCCTTCTTTTGCACGAACTCCATCCCGAGACAATATTTGACCGGTCCGAGGTTCTTGATTTCGAACACTCTTGACATATGTTTTCCGAACTCTTCGATCGCGTTCATGTCTTTCGACGCAACAAGGATGTCGTCCACATAAACCGAAATAAGAAGCAAATTATTTCCACTTCCTTTGGAATACACACACGGGTCCGCGGATGATTTCTTTGTGCCGAACTTGAGAAGCTCTTCGTTGAGCCTCGTATTCCAGCATCGTCCCGCTTGACGTAAGCCGTAGAGTGCCTTGCTCAACTTACACACTTTTCCGCCTTTCTCTAGTTCGCGTAGCATGTTCGATGCTTTCGTTCGAATTTCACTATTCGCGGGCTCGTTATGCACGATTGTTTCCAATGCCTTGGCTGTGTATTTGGGAACTTCCATTAAAATTTTCTCTTCGAGTATACCGTTGAGGTATGCAGTCGTTATATCAAATTGATTTACGTTCATCCCGTTTTCCGCAGCCAGTGCTATAATCGTTCGAATTGATCCGATCCTTGCTACGGGTGCGAATGTTTCACTAAAATCCACTCCCGGTCTTTGCGCGAATCCTCTCGCGACGATGCGAGCTTTTCTTCGATCTACGGAACCATCGTGTTTATACTTATTTCGTAGTACGACTCTACTACCGATTACTTTCTGATTTTCAGGTCTATCGATGATTTTCCAGGTGTCATTCTTGATAATCGATTTCATTTCCGATGCTATTGCCTGATACCACTCTTCCGCGTGAGGTCCACGCAAAGCTTGTTCGAGCGGTATTTCGGCTAAACAGACGGTTTTCTCGATGTTTTCGGTGTCTTCGCTTCCTTCGGTGTAATTTGTGACGTTGTATTCCTTTCTAGGTCTCCCCCTGAGGCCGGTCCTTATGATGCGAGGTCTTCCACGGCTTCTTCTCGGGGGTTCGTCGTCTTGAACTTCTTCCTCTTCCTCGTTGTCGTGATGTTCCTCGTGGTCGTGATCTTCCTCGATTTCAATTTCGTCCGCAGGATCGTGATCTTGCTTATTTCCGAGGGGAAGTTCGATATTTCTTTCCGGTGATTCTTCGGTTTCTTGAATTGAAATTTCTTCGTAGTCCTTGATATTCGGTGGAATTCTTGGTGTTCCTACGAATCTCACGTCACGTGTGATGTCTATTCGTTTCTCCTCTGGTATCCATACACGGTATGCTTTTGATTCGTCTGAATACCCGACGAGTACGCCTTTCTTAGATCGTAATTCAAGCTTACCTTTCGTCGGTTCACGATTTAGTGTATAGACCAGAGATCCGAATTCCTTGAAGTAACTCACGTCCGGTGTTTTTCTTGTCCATTTTTCGTAAGCCGTTTTTCCGCCTAGGCTGCTCGATGGGCATCTGTTACGAATATAATTCGCGGTATTGATAGCTTCGCCCCAGAATGAAGACGGGAGCGATGATTGGAGCAGGAGACATCTAGTCATATCCATTAGCGTACGGTTTCTTCTTTCCGCGACTCCGTTTTGTTCGGGCGTGTGAGTAACCGTGAGCCGTCGCCCGATGCCGTTCGTCTTCAAAAAGGAGTCAAATTCCTTATTCCGGTATTCCTTACCGTTGTCCGTTTGCAGGAACTTGATTTTTCTTCCGACTTGATTTTCAGAATAAGCCTTGAATTCTTTGAACGCGTCGAGAACTTCATCTTTTCGTTTAAGTAAACGTATCACACACCATCGCGAATAATCGTCGATAAATGTAACGATGTATCTGGCTCTTCCGTTGGATTCCACGCGCATGGGACCACAGATGTCGCTGTGTATTATTTCCAGTGGCTTCGAAATTCTTGTTGATTTCTTTGGAAATGATGTTCTAGTCATTTTTCCAAGTTGACATATTTCGCAGTCGAAAGTCTCGTTTTGTTTTTCGAAGTTTATTCCGCGCACTGTACCGTTTTGACTGCACTTCACAAGATCTTTCATATTCAAATGACCCATTTTTCTATGCCATTCTTCAGTTACGTTTCTTGGACGGGTTCCGTCGTTGGTTACGACGTTTGCGCTCGATTCGTCGTTTCTCTCGCGCAAATAATATAGTCCGTTTATACGATCGGCGGTTAAAATCGTGTTCCAATTTTTATCGATGATTTCGGCTTTTGTTTTATCAAAAATTATCACGTGACCCCGATCCGCGATTTTTCCGACGGAGAGTAAACTCTTACGTAATTCCGGTACGCACAACACATCGCGCACTTTCAAGTTTGTTGGGTTTCCGTTAATTTCCGCGACTAGAGATATAGTTCCCTTTCCTCGAACCGGTGTTGTGGCCGTTTCACTCGCGAGTTTCACATTTCCAACGTTCGATTTTTCGATATTCACGAAATCGGTTTCGTCGTTTCCCATATGGGTCGTGCAACCGCTATCTAAACACCATCTTTCCTCGCGTCCCGTATTGTTCGCTCCGAATGTTTCGGTAGCGAGCGAGTATTCCGCACGCGCGCGCGAACTTCCATCGTCGGCCGCGTTCGCGTTATCACTCTGTTTTATCGATTCAGTACAATCGATTGCCTTATGACCGATTTTTCGACATCGATGGCACTTGTACTTGAAAGTTTCGGATTTCCGTTCGGTTTTTCGTTTATCGTCACTTTTCGATCTTTCTTTCGAATCGATTCCAGGTTTCCGATACGAATTCTGGCGTTTACTCGACTGTCTTTTCACGAACATCGCGTTCGGTCCGCTGTCGCGCGTTTCGTTTTTCCGTGCGTCGTATTCTTCTTTTATTTTGATGCGCAGAGCCTCGGGACTCGGCAATTCATCGCGTGATTCTATCGCGACACGAAAATTTTCGAAAGTCGGTGGTAAACTGTACAATAACATCACTGTTAACAGATCTGGATTTATTTCTATATCCATCTCACTCAATTTATCGATCGTATCGAAGAACTTTTGTAGATGGTCGCGCACGTCTGCGTTTTCGTCCATCTTGTGTAGCGTCAGTTGCTTGAGCAACGTCGCTTTCCGTGCGGGACCGGTGGAATGGTATATTGTCCTCAACTTCAGCCAAACTTCTCTCGAAGTATTGCACGTCTTGATTTGTTTTAACTCCGACGGTTTGATCGCTAGGATGATGTCAGATTTAGCCTTTTTGTCCTCGCTATCCCATTTTCTCGCCTCTTCCGCTGATGTCACATTTTCAGCGGTGATCGTGGGTCTGATCTTCTCCCCGCTTACGTATGCCCAAGCGTCGTTTTTGACGAGGATTGCTTCCATCTGAATCCTCCAAGTGTCGTAATTTTCCTTGTTTAAGAGTTCGATACGGACCGTATTCGTCGTGGCCATTTTTCCTTGTTTTCAAGATTTCGTCACTTCGAGGAGTAGGAGAATAAATTCCGACGGTACTCTCAGACTAACACTTCGCACTTACGTGATAATTGCCTTCCTGAATTCACTTTTTATTTTCGTGACCCTGGGCCCATAACCTGTTAAAGAGGTTAGCGTAAATAACGGATGTTTATTTGCACCAACTGGTACTTAGGTTGCTACAGGGAAGTAATAAATTCGAATACAGTAAAAATAGATATAAGCTCGTATGCGAGGTGAAGCTCTGCGAGATCCGAACCCGACGTTGGTCTCCTTCGCAATGACGATGAAACGGCAGAGAACGCGAGGTGTCGCCACCGTAGACGGGCGATCCGTGTAGCGCGGGTTAAACCGCGCGATTCGAACGCAGGCGATCTTCAATATTTTTCGAAGTCGGTTATATTTTTTTTCCAAAAATTATTTTATTTCACACTTTTTAGTGGCAATCTATAAGCAATACGCTTCGTGCAGTAACAATAATTATGAGCAACATATAGTTGCAAATGGGATTATCAGTAATACATGTGCAACTAAATGTGAAAGGGTTCATCGCGATCGGGTAATTCCTTGTCGAATTATATCTAATGTAAGAATAGGAATATTGCAATAACAATTGTTATAAGCATATAATACAGAATAATAAAGATAAAAAGTCGGTTAAAAAGTTCATGAATTTTTTACAAATAAGAACATCATGAAATCAGCTGTCATCAAATGCGGAAGGTTCCATTTCAATCGGTTAATTCCTTGCCGAGTTACATCAAAGAATAGGAATTCTGCAGGAACAATTGTTATAAATATTAAGAAATTGATTAATTTTTTGAAATGGGAACATCATGAAATCAGCCATCATGAAATGTAGAAAGTACCATCTCAATCGGCTAATTCGTTGCCGAGTTACATAAAAAATAGGAATTTTGCAGTAACAATTATTATAAATATTAAGAAATTCATAAATTTTTCCGAATGGGAACATCATGGAATCAGTCGTCATTAAATGTGGAAAGTTCCATCTAAATCGGCTAATTCGTTGCCGAGTTCCATCATATACTAAGAATTTTGCAAAAACAATAGTCATAAACATTAACAAAATTTATAAATTTTTGAAAATGTAATCATCGCGAAAACCTGTCTGGCAGCAAAATGTAAGGGGTTTCATCGATTTCATCGATTTGAAGCCAAACATACGTGAAATAGTACTATTTTTTGCGATAAAAGTTGCGTAAAGTGATAAAAATTGAACCAAGGTCAAATGTATTGTTTTTTATGCGACCAAGTGGTAGCGATACTCTACCAAATGCAAGAAGTTTCAATCCGATTGGTCTATCCGTCTCGGAGTAATAACCACTACAAAATTTTTCGGTTTTTTGCAAAAAAAACAGGTAAAAAATGACAAATCGCAAAATGTCTTTATAATGGGACCACCGCAGAGACATGCTCTACAAGATGCAAGAGATTTCATCTCGATTGGTCCAGCCATCTCGGCGTAATCGGGGAACATACATCCAAAAAAAAATATACATGTCGAATTGAGTAACCTCCTCCTTTTTCGAAGTCGGTTAAAAATATCGCGAATTGTTAACGTGGCAAGATTGCCACGTTACAGAATATATTACATCAAACAATTTTATCAAGATTGGAATCCCTCGGTGAAGATTTGCCCAAAATAATTGAAATTCTTAATATGTTCGATAAGCTCAAAAATCTCTTTCCAAATTTCAATACAGAACATAAATGATTTAATACTTTCACGCCGGGGCGGATATTTACGTTTTTTCGTGTGGGGCGGGACTGCCCACGGAACAATCAAACGTGACTCACTGGTAGGTCACCCCACCCTACAAAACAGTCAAACGTGACCCACCGGTAGGTCACGCCGCCCCACAGAACAGTCGAACGTGACTCATCGGTGGGTCACGCCGGCTTGAACGTGTTAAACACTTTGTCGACAATGGTACTTTGATTTTACCCTATTGTCACAATATTGACTTTCACTCTGACTATAGGAATATGCGGCGTAAACAAATCATTGAACAAATTGCTTTAGAAGTCTAATGTGTTCCAATGCGCCAGACTTTAACAAAATTTTGTAGTTTACCGCAAGTATACCAAAAACTTGTTGATAATGTCAATTTTTTCACAAATGTTTAAAACTAATTTTTAATGCAACTCAGGGTGAATTAGGGAGAAGAAAGAATGAGAGACTTAGGAGGCAAAATTGTATTACCTTTGATACTTTTTAGGAAGAACAACCCTTTAGGAAGCCATAAAGGCTAACATGGATTTCGCTATTCTAACAAGGGCTGTACCAAGGTGGGTCACCGATTTTGTTCAACCTTTGCACACTTTTAGTAGTCCACTAGGACAATATAATGTGCAAATATTAAGGCGTACTTCTCAAGCGTTTTCGAGAAAATCGCAAGCAAAGTTTGCGATTTTCGATGCGTCGCTTATATCCTCTTACGGGACAATCGTTACCAAGCAGCGGCGGTGGCCGAGTGGTTAGCGTTCTAGCTTCGTAACCGCTAGAACGCCGGATCGAGTCCCCTTTCGGGCATTTAAAAAAAGTTTTTTTTCTTCACTTATTTCATATATATTACAATTTAAAGGAAATATAACGCGAAAATATATTTATTTGCACGATTTTTTATTACAACAAACATATTTAAAATTGTGGACGAATAAAGGACGAAATGCATTGATTTTCATTCATTATTCTTATTTATTAAACAAATAATTACAAAAAAATAAGAAACAACCAAACATAATTAAATTTTAATTGTCTAATGCATCTTGAGGATTGCAAATCGTGAGATGATAGTTATCATACAAACAGGAGAAACATAAAGCGACTTGTTTAGAATATGTATCGGAAAACAAATTTTTAATCTGCCCAAGGAATTAAACGTCGCAGGGTTGGCATATTGGGTTATATTTAGGTGGTACAACTTTCAATGTACAACTAGGAACACGTAGGTCATTGCTAAAAATTTCATCATAGGATGCAGGGTTTGTTTAACCCCTCCAAGAAACTATAATTAATAAAAACTGTTTCATTAAATCGTCCACAGTTTTCTGTACACGCCGTCCTCAACGTGTTAAATTTTTAGCGATGATGTGGGTCTTCCTAGTTTTACAGTGAAAGTGATACCTCCTAAATGTAACCCAATATGCCAACCCTGCGACGTTTAATTCCTTGGGCAGATTAAAAATTTGTTTTCCGATACATATTCTAAACAAGCCGCTTTATGTTTCTCCTGTTTGTATAATAACAATCATCTCACGATTTGCAATCCTCAAGATGCATTAGACAATTAAAATTTAATTATCTTTGGTTGTTTCTTATTTTTTTGTAATTATTTGTTTAATAAATAAGAATAATGAACGAAAATCAATGCATTTCGTCCTTTATTCGTCCACAATTTTAAATATGTTTGTTGTAATAAAAAATCGTGCAAATAAATATATTTTCGCGTTATATTTCCTTTAAATTGTAATATATATGAAATAAGTGAAGAAAAAAAAAAGAAAAAGACACCAACGGGAATCGATCCAGCGACCTAGCGATCACGAAGCTGGAACGCTAACCACTCGGCCGCCGCCACTGCTTGTTAAGCATCGTAACGCCAGGGAACACACTCGTCGCGTCGAAAATCGCAAACTTTGCTTGCGATTTTTGTCGAAAACGCTTGAGAAGTGCACCTTAGTATTTGCACATTATATTGTCCTAATGGACTACTAAAAGTGTGCAAAGATTGGGGAAAATCGGTGACCCACCACCCTGGTACAGCCCTTGTAAGACAGGGGACCGTAACCCCTGTCACGCCACTTTTAATCACCTGAAAACCTTCTAAAAAAGGAAAGGAATCCAGATCGCGGGCGCCAGGTGCAATGAACCGCGTCGAATAGCTCAGGTCGCGGGAAGGGTTCGTTAGAAAACGACACGAAAAAAATTAAAAATGAAAATAAATATATTCAAGAAAAAAAGATATCTAATCGATCAATAATAATATAAAAAAGACTATAAAAATGCGAAAAGAGAACTAAAAAAAAAGAACGAGAAGGGGATGAAGTGTTGTCGGCCCCTTCGAGACACGTGGGGGAGACTCACGACGACTCCCAGGTCGCTGGAATTCCTGCGTTTTCCTTCCTCGAGTTCTCCGGCACAGCTCTCTCGTTCTCTCTCCCTCTCTCTCTCTCTCTCGGTGCAGTTCTCGGCTTTTGTTCTCTTTTGGTTTCGGATTCGATGCGTCTCGATTGGCGTCCAGCACAGAAGTCAAGACTCCGCTGTCGTCTCCGGCGTCTTCCGTCGAATGGGGAGGCTTCCTGCCTCCTGATTGGTTGCGAGGGGTCACGTGCACCCCTCGAAACGTTCGACGATATCTGGATCGAAGGGAATTCCATCTTCCCTTCAAATTCGCATCGAGGACGATTCCCGTAACCTGCGGGAAATCGTCCCTCGATTTTCAATTCTCGGCCGGGGCCTGGATGACTTCCTGGAATGATCCCCGGTCAACGTCGGTGCTCGATTCAGCGTCGTAGATGACCATCGTGATCCCTGTTCGCTGATGACGTCATTCCTCAGCCGCTTCGGTTACGCAGCTCCCACGTGCTCGAAACGGTAATTCGTATCGGTAGCAACGGATGTCGCGACGTGTCTCATAATCGCCGAACTTCGCCCCTTCGAACGATCGCTCTTATCGATCTAGCGATTCCTATCCTAAACCTATTCCCTAATAGATGTCGCAATATACATGATTTTTGATTCGCTCTTACATCGCGGGTCAACTTAACTTAAGAGTTTGTTGACTTCCGTGTTGGACGATAATTCGATCGAATCCATGCTGATCGATCGATACGTTAATCTATTAATTACGCGTCGCGATCGAGGAAAGAAAACGGGTTTTTGGAGTCCGGGGACTTTTGTGGCAGAGAATCCGTGTTCTCTATCACAAGGCATTAAAAAATGTGGGGCTATTTGTTTAAAAATACCATGTCTGCCACCAGACTTTCAATAAAAATTATGCAATATATTTTTATTCAGAGTTTTTAATGCACTTTATAGGGACAACACAGAAACTTCTAAACCAGCTGTAGAAGAACTAAATGATCTAGAGACACAGGGTATTGCTGTTACCACAGATAACATGCCAAGACAGATTTTTTTCAAATTGGTAAGCATTACAGGAGGTGACTTAGGACTTCATCAAATGTTTTGTTTAGTTCAAAATTTCAATTCTACATTTTTCTGTCGTTTTTGTACAACGAAAAAGAATGAAACAGATTCAAAATTTAACGAAAATGAATGTGAGCTGTAACCGTGCGGAATTGCCCGGTTACTGTTTCTCTGTTTTCTGGTTCTGGGTACGTGTTGGATTTACAACACGTGTCGTTCGAAGATGACACGCAGCGTTACGCTGACCAAATTCTTCGCGTTACCTGCTATCTTATTGTAGTTAGTTACCTAAGATTCGTTTTCGTTTAGGATTTGTATTGCGTATAAGATTCGTTTAGATTCTCGGAGAGAGAAGAGAGAGAAGAGGACGATCGATCTACTACGATGCCGCAGTTCCAGCTACCTCCACGATACCTTTCACGATGATGAAGCTACCGGATACCGATCACCGAAGGACATTAAGGGTCACGCTAAGGCTATTGTAGCTCAGATGCGTCTACGTCACCGTCCAGATGTCGAAGCTACCGTTTATCATCCATCCACGATGAAGTTTCGGATCCCGCTACAGTTGCCACTGAGGCCCCATTTTATTTAAGGATTAAGATACCGTTGGCGTTTGTCGCCGTTTTGATCTGTAGCGACTGAGAGGAAAAGTTTGCTACGAGTTGCGCTCCAGATAAGGCGATGGCAAGGGTTAAAGACCCCTTAAAAGGCCAAAGAAGCCGCGTGGTGTCACTATCAAAGACCCACTGAAAACCTACCAGATGACGACCGGACCAACTAGCAAAACCAAGGATGCCGTGGTCTAACAACTACATCCTAGTTGAAGACCCAACGTTTTAGTAGCCTGGAGCTATACCCTGGACCTTCCAGGAGCTCGGATCCTACCGTTACGTTTACCGCTAAGTTTTGAAAGAAGAATATTAAGGATTTTAGAAGTTGAGATTTAGGGGCCGTATGTTATCAATACGACACTGGCACCCCGAAAACGGACGGATAGTTAAGGATTTCAAGCCACCAATCACGTTACGGATCGATAAAGGACGAGTGGGAGATAACGACTACCTAACGATTTCGGATACCGAAAGAAGGATCTTCTGCGTCGAGTCTTCGCGGCCGAAGGAACACGAAAACCGGGAAACTGCTGCCTATCTCTCCAGACCGTTTGACGATGTCGATTTTTCGCCACCTGTAAGTCATTTTGTCTTTACCGAATCTTCGTAAGTTATCGAATCTCGTTACCTATCGATTTGCCATATATATGTCGATTTTGAGGCATTTCGAATCTTCCCGCTTCCTAAAGATTTGGTCAGCATAACGGATCACGCTATCTTTTATTCGGCTCTCTTTTCCGTTTATTTGAAATGTATAAAGTCGCGAATATCTGTACGTGTTATTAACGATCTCGATTTTCCTGAGAAGATATTAGTTTCTGTCTCTCTTTTCGGCTACCTCGAATACGTTCCCTTGCGGCTACCTGAACGCGAATAACGCTCCGTTTAAGTTCTTGATTTCGCGAAACTATGTACTAACGAATATCTTTTCTGAAGCGGTTGAAAAGCCGAATAAATGTCTCGATTATAGTTTCTTGTTACCTTATAGTTTTCTTTTTGGACCACGCCCTCTCTCCCTAACCCACATGAGTAGCCGGAGGCCCGCGTTCGCCCGATATCTTTAGATCCGTTTCCGTTTCCGTTTAAGTTTAAGTTTAAGTTTCGTGGATTTAGAGATAAGGGTTTTGAGTTGGTATTTAGGAATACCTGGCGCCCAAATACGGTTAAGTCAAAGTTTTTTTTTTTTGAGTGAGGCGAACAGTGACGTCCGAAAAAGTCTCCGTCACAGAGCATAGAAATATAGAGAATTATGAAAAATATTTACATTTAAACAATGTAAAATTAATAGGTGTAGTAAAAACTTGTAAATTTAAAAATTTAATTGATTTTTACTTTATTGAAAATGTTGGAATTGATTTAATGCACGACTTTTTAGAGGGTGTTTGTCAATATGACTCGGCCAAAATTTTCCATTACCTAATAGTCACTCAAAAAAATGCTTTTTTTCCGCTTGGTGATTTTAATTTAATAGTGCAAGGTTTTAATTATAACTTAAATGGCACAAACAATAAACCGCCAGAGCTTTTGAAAACTCATTTGAAAAACAAACGTTATATCATGAGTGCATCAGAGATGCTTGTTTAAACGTGTAATTCGGTTATGATGTTGGGCCATTTAGTTCCAGAATGTGATCATTGGCAATTAATAATTTTATTACAAATCATTTTGTCTGACAGAGAAAAATTCTGTCAATTCGAAAGATGGGACGTACTAAACTGCTTGATCTCCGATTATTTAGTATTTTTGCAGAAGCTGTTTCCAGATTCATTAAAACCTACATACCATTTTTTATTGCATTATGGATAAGTTATGCGATTAATGGGGCTACTTTGGCATATAGGATGACTTAATTTTGAACGAAAACATAGATTTGTAAGATACATTTGTCAATTAGCAAAAAAAATATATTTTATACAATAGCCTTAAAACATCAGTTAAGGAGGTTGTACCGTTTTTCAAATTAACATAGAGAATTTGATAAAAGGGTACTTTCCATTAAGATAGGCAAAATGCCCCTCAGCTCGAATTCTTTAGCGACGGGTTTGGATGGGTTCTTTGGGTCAAAAGAATAGGATCGGCACGGTCGGCCGGTCGGATTGACCCCCATCCACGCGAGGGTGGCCAAAAAACGATTTTTTCAGGTTTTATTTTTTTTTAAACCACCTGGTGGATGAAAAATTCTGAAAAAATTCAGGAGTATAGTTGGTAATCAGGGCTTTTCAGGGAAATTTTTCAACTACCCACACTATCACCCTCCCTTAAAAAAAAATAAATAAAACTAAAAATCGAAAAACAACCCCGAAAGTGCCCAGGCAGCTCAACTTTTTTTAACGGAATATTGTAGTCTGTGACCAACTCAACACCCCAGTATTTTTTCCGATTTTTCCGAGCATGGCTTCACCTGCAAAAATCGACTTTTTGCCTTTTTTCGCCATTTTTCATGGTTTTTTCGACTTTTATGCAGCCGGGAAGAATTTCCAAGGTCAGTGCACCCCAGAATCGGATTCTACCGAAAATTTTAGATAAGTATGGACATCTCAATTTGCCCATTTTTCTGCGTTTCTCCAGCTAAAAAACTGTTTTTGACGCAAAAAATGCCATTTTTCGATATTTTTGAACGATTTTCCGATTGGTACGTAAATAGAAAGCATTTTCAAGGTCATTAGACCCCGGAATCGGATTCTACGGAAAATTTTACATAAATATCGACATCTGACCAATCATTATTCTCTGCATTTTTTCAAGTTTTTCCAGCTCAAAACCGTTTTTTCCCGAAAAAAAGTCTTATTTCGACGGTATTTCAAGATTACCTAAATCTGAAATACAGTTTATATTATAATTCTGTTTTATTTATAGTTTTATTATACATTTAGTTTGAATCTTCATTGCTATCTTCGTCGATGACAGCATTACAATTATTTATATCAAACATTTTTGTTGAAAATTCTGCTGGTCTGAAGAGTTTAGACAAATATCTGCCGTAGGATAAGTGGCTTGAATTTGATCAATAATTAACGATTGTTGTGAGCTGATTCCTTAGACCTGTCTTTGTGTGCGTAATTTTTTAGACTTGGCTGCCCTGAGTGCCAAAAAACATTTTTTACATAGGACACATCACCTTCCTGTACACCGGTGACTCACCGGTGGGTCACGTTTGACTGTTCCGTGGGCGGTCCCGCCACTCGAAAAAATGTAAATATCCGCCCTGATGGAACGTGTTAAGCGCCACGCTGGTCCCTAGGGACCGGCTCAAGACGTTCCGTTCAGGCCTCGTCGGTTGTGCCAAATGTAATAGTGTATAGCACTACGAGTCACACGGCCTGAATAGGTTGTCTCGTGAATTTAGCGGGGCGCTTAACGTGTTAAAAATTGTGCTGGTCTGAAGAGTTTACACAATTATCTGCTGTAGGATAAGTGGCTTGCATTTGACCAATAATTGAGGATTGTTGTGAGCTTATTCTTTCAAGCTTGCGATACATGTACAGGAAGGTGATGTGTCCTATGTAAAAAATGTTTTTTGGCACTCAGGGCAGCTAAGTCTAAAAAATTACGCACACAAAGACAGGTCTAAGGAATCAGCTCACAACAATCGTTAATTATTGATCAAATTCAAGCCACTTATCCTACGGCAGATATTTGTCTAAACTCTTCAGACCAGCAGAATTTTTAACAAAAATGTTTGATATAAATAACTGTAATGCTGTCATCGACGAAGATAGCAATGAAGATTCAAACTAAATGTATAATAAAACTATAAATAAAACAGAATTATAATATAAACTGAATTTCAGATTTAGGTAATCTTGAAATACCGCCGAAATAAGACTTTTTTTTGGAAAAAAACGGTTTTGAGCTGGAAAAACTTGAAAAAATGCAGAGAATAATGATTGGTCAGATGTCGATATTTATGTGAAATTTTCCGTAGAATCCGATTCCGGGGTCTAATGACCTTGAAATTGCTTTCTATTTACGCACCAATCGGAAAATCGTTCAAAAATATCGAAAAATGGCATTTTTTGGGTCAAAAACAGTTTTTCAGCTGGAGAAACGCAGAAAAATGGGCAAATTCAGATGTCCATACTTATCTAAAATTTTCGGTAGAATCCGATTCTGGGGTGAACTAACCTTGGAAATTCTTCCCGGCTGCATAAAAGTCGAAAAAACCATGAAAAATGGCGAAAAAAGGCGAAAAGTCGATTTTTGCAGGTGAAGCCATGCTCGGAATAATCGGAAAAAATACTGGGGTGTTGAGTTGGTCATAGACTACAATATTCCGTTAAAAAAAGTTCAGCTGCCTGGGCACTTTCGGGGTTGTTTTTCGATTTTTAGTTTTATTTATTTTTTTTTAGGGGAGGGTGATAGTGTGGGTGGTTGAAAAAATTTCCCTGAAAAGCCCTTATTACCAACTATACTCCTGAATTTTTTCAGAATTTTTTATCCACCAGGTGGTTTAAAAAAAATAAAACCTGAAAAAATCGTTTTTTAGCCACCCTCGCGTGGATGGGGGTCAATCCGATCGGCCGGCCATGCCGATCCTATTCTTTTGACCCAAAGAACCCATCCAAACCCGTCGCTAAAGAATTCGAGCTGGGGGGCATTTTGCCTATCTTAATGGAAAGTACCCTTTCAACCACTGGTCTGTTTTTATGAGATAAAGCTTCAGATAAAATTTTCAGATGGTTCAGGGCCTAGAAGCCGAGAAAATTGTGATTTCATTTAACATGTGTTCTTATGGAAAAAATCACTTTTTCGACGATATTTAAATAATTAACATTCAGATCTTCATGAAAATTTAATGAACGGTAAAGGATATTGTCCTGATCATTTATCAATTATCATAATGTACGTTCAAAGCTTGTAAGCCTAGGAATCAATTCTCATTCAAAATGTATGTGCGAGAGCAGGACAACGAAAGTCTGGCAACATTGCATCTGCGCTCACTTTGCGCGGTATCCAGTTCATCTGACTTATGTTTCTGCTCGAATATTTTTCTAATATTTTTTCAAATCTGAGACTGCTGAACTCTATTCTTGTACATTTTCCCAGTCTCTTGCCTTTCCAAAAAAATCTCTTTCGTTTTTCACTCATATTTAACAACTAGTTCGTAGAAAAAGCAACATACGTAGTAAACGAAACGAAACGAAACACACGCACCATATACTAACGCAGGCGCACGCGGATCGTAATCGTAGTAGACCGTGTGCTTTGTTAAGTTGCTAAATCTACGCTTGCAACTGCGGGAATCAAAGAGAAGCATATTTGGGCGCTGAATTGATTAGCTATGTGCCAGTACAACCTCCTTAACGTTAATAAATTACAAATTTTTACAACCATTTGGCAACCAGGAATCTACAGCCAGTCCTAGTAAAATAGGAAAAATAGAAATTCTCCATGTTACGGCAGACCGTTTGAAAAGGAACAGTTTGTGTCAAGTGCGGTATTTCACAACATTGTATGTCGAGTCCTGTTATTTGTTTTATAAATTCCAACCGTCACTATTCTTAACTTTCTCGTTTTTGCTAATACAAGCTGTCGCTACCGATCGTTCCCACGAATCGCTTCGCGGTTTCTCAGAACTATCTCTACCCCGCTACACAGTCAGTTGTTGTGCTCGATACGGCAAGGTAGATTTCTCGCGATTCGCCACTCGATTTTCATAAAGGAATAAATTGTTTTTTTTTCTTTCTATTTACACTCACGAGTTTTTTTTCTTTTTCACGTTACTAAAGAAAACCTTATCTATCTTTTCCTAACTCCCTATAAACGACTTTTTATGCTTTTCTCATAACACCCCAATTTTTCGAAGATCAACGAAGGTTTTATCGAATGAAATTTTTAATGTAAAGTGGATAATGATGAGCAAGCCTTAAAACCTGGAGAAGTTGTAATACTTGCATCTGAAAGTGGACCTGAATTTTATTATATTAACTATTTGATTTTAAACCTTGTGTCCGACTTGTCGTCTCAAATTCCTTGCTCGTCCCTTCTTTCGGGCCGATCGGTTTTCCCTTCCTGGAGTCCCTTAACACTAAACGTACCGTGACGTCACCAAACCATTTAAAATACATGTGAAAAAGGTCATTTGACCGTTCCATGGTAGGTTTAGTGTTAATGGGAGTCCAGGAGTTCGAAATCGGAAAATGGGCACCAGCCGAGGGGATGGACCTCGGCAATTGAGAACTGATCAGCCCGAAGAGCAAGACGAGGAGGCACGGCTAACGGCCGGGAGCAGGAGTCGCAGCAGGGAGTTCTGCCTCCGCGCCCTAGGGGAAACAAAAAAGGAAAAGAAAGAGGGCAAAAGAACGGAGGCTCACGCGGTATATCTGGGTTTAATTGAAATTTATTTTAAGGAGGCTCTAGTGCAAATAGAAATAACGCCAAGAAAATTATAAAAATTTTTGTACGGGTTAGATTTTATCTCAAACACACCCACACAAATTTTGGGAAGGCTAGGGTACCTAAAAGCTAAGAAATAAATGTTTCAATTTTTAACTTTTTAACGTGGGCTCTTATGGGAAAATGCGTTTTTAACTCACTCAATTACGTAATTGACGCCGAGATTGGATCGAAAATTTTATGCATAATAGAAAGATATCTAAAGAATATATATTGATTTACAAAATACTCCGAGGGTACTTGTAGTATTAATAATAAATTAAAGAATACTAGGATAATGCGTTTTGTCTTCCGCTATTGACATGTTGTGAGAAATCTGGCAACGCGGTACGAGAGGTTAGAAAACGCGCGTTCAAATACTAGCAGTACTGTAGTTTGTCTGAAAATAATTGATTTAGATTACTTAATGATACAATATAAATATAATAGATATAATAACGACTGATCAGCAATGTTTAACATAATTTTTTTCATTTTGATAAAAAATTGCGACAAATATACGACAATTTCCATCGTTTTCGAAGTTATCCTTCTTGAGGTTGCAAGTATCTCTTTTCGTACCATAAATATTTCTCAAATTCTTGCTTAACTTTTGATCAAAACACTTTCTTTTATATATTTTTTCTGTTACTCTTTTGCCTTTCCAAAAGAATTTCGCACGATTTTCTTGATTTTTTTCCATTTTTTTACACTGCTCGGACATATTGCACGCTATGCGTTCGTGTCGCAGACCATAGCTCTTTTCACGGACAAGTATATCTACAGGGTGTCCGACCTAAGGTGTCCAAGCCGAAAGGTGGTGGTAGAGGGTGAAAATTAGAGACGAAAAGTCCAATACCATTTTTCGAAATTCGGAATAATTACCGAGTTATTAAGTAATACTTCTGACCAATCAGAATGCCCCTTTAGATTCTCGTGTGCATGACAGAAGTTTAGACTCGAACCTACTCGTAGTCGGTAACAAAGCAGTAGTAGTAATAATAACAAAAGAAGTAAGACGGTGACACCAACACATTAAAGATCTCTCTTCTGATGTTACCACTAACACACTACTACGACTGTGATATGATATCGTCGGAAACAAAGTATGTACAAGGTGTAATAGTAGTAGTAGTAAAATAAGAAATTAAATGACAAAAATCAGCTTTGTAATTCTTAATTGTGTTATTAATTCCCCTACTTCCACGACCAATGCTGCTATCATTATTATCACTATTATTTTTATTATTATTGTTGTTATTAATATTACTACCACTACATCAATAACAACAACCACACGAATAATAATAATAATAGTAATAATAATAATAATAATAGTAATAATAATAATAATAATAATAATAATAATAATAATAATAATAGTAATAATAATAGTAATAATAATAATGATCCCGGCTTGGTTGAGTGCCGACCGGGCGCGTCCCCAGGTGGCGGATAGGGGAATGGCCCAGTCTGCCACGGCCAGACCCGCGCCGGAACGCGGTCCCCATGCCAAGGTCAGAGGCCAAAGCGACTTGGCTAAGCGGGAGTTATACGAGACCCGGCTGGCATGAAACCTGGCTGGCAGGTAAACCTTTGGTTTACCTGGCCAGGTAAACCAAAGGTTTACCTGGTCAGTATTACCTCATACCCTGAGCTGCGGGGGGAAAACCGCAGCACCGTCTAGCCCCTTTCGATAGGGGGTGACGTAAAACCTTTAGCATCAATTATGGCGCGGGCCTATCCCGTAACATTTTTTCTTAGAGTCACTTCGGCATCGATAGGGTGCGACCGCCTGACAAACCGCTTCTCGGCTTCGATGTCGCTTAATGTTAGGGTGTAAACCGGCGGGGATAGATGCCACACTGCGGTGTGGCTCCCATGATGGGCGAACCGTCGTAAGACAAAGAATTATATAAAAAATGGCAGAAACAAATAAAAAACTTAATAAAACAACAACAACAAAAACAACGGCCGGGACATCGAGGGCGGCACTCGCGGATCCCCTTTTCGAAGGGATTATCAACCCCTTTGAGAAGAGAGGATCCGTGTCGCGAACGCCGCCGAGAACGAGGTCGGGTTCCTTCTCGGCTTTCACGTACACCCAGAAGGAAAGGAGCGAGGAAAACGTGGAGCCAGCTGCGGGGCCCAGCGTTTCGCGGGAAATTACATGCGAGGAGGATAGGCTGCGGGAACGCCTCCTCTTCATACAAAAAACGCTGAAGGGAATGATGGCACAGCTTGACATTCAAAGAAATGTCAGTAGTGTCATCAAAACAGGAATGAAAGAGATCTCTGAAGCCACAGATGAGGCGTTGTATGAAAGAGACAAGGAAAGACGGGAACGACAGACGGAAGCGCGAGCGGTTGTGACCAAAAAGGCAAAACGCAAGCGCGACCAAAGGACCCCGGAGACTGACGTTGTTGCAGCGGGAGCAAGCCCACGAGACGTGACTGACGGGACGTGGAAGACTGTCAAACGGAAAAAAGACAGGACTCCACCGAAACCGAAGACGAAAACGGACGTGACGCCAACTGACAAGGCAGCTGAGGACAAAGCTCCTTCAAAGAGGCAGGAGCGTGCGCTGCCCAAGCCCAAGAGCAGCGCGGTCATCATCAAGCCGGCGACAGGAACAACGTACGCCGACGTGATACGGACAATCCGAAAGACGGTGGACCCAGACCGGGACGTCAAAATAAAGACGATAACGAAGACAAAAACAGGAGCGGTACTCCTCCGGCTTGGAAAGGGGCAGGAGGGGCGACTGGATCTCCAGAAGTCTCTCCAGGGTGCCCTTGGAAAAGCGGGAGAGGTCCGCGACATGACCCCCAAGGTAATTTTGGAGATCATGGACCTCGACTGCGTGACAACGACAGACGAGGTGACGGACGCACTCGCGACAAAGACGACGCTACGGACGCCTCCGAAGGTTCACATGTTCGGCCCAAACAACCGAGGGCAGGTTATGGCCGTATGTGAGCTGGACGAGACCGACGCTAACGTCCTGCTCCAGGCGGGCAAAATACGAATTGGCCTGGTGAACTGCCGCATCAGGCTGAGACTGATGGTGCCGAGGTGCCACAAGTGCCTCGGCTACGGACACCTGCGACGCGACTGCACAGGACCGGACCGACGGGACTGCTGCTGGAGATGCGGCGTACGGGGGCACACTGGGAGGCAGTGCGAGGCCCAAGCGTGCTGCTTTCTGTGTGCCGACCTACAGGGACAGGACAGAAAGCACGTCCCGGGAACGGCGAAATGCGCCGTTTTCAGGGCGGCGCTAACTGACGCCAAACGGACTAACAGATGACAGTAGTCCTGCAGGGAAATCTGAATCGGAGCAGTGCGGCACACGCGCTGCTCCCTCAGATCGCTGCAGAACTTGACGCAGACATACTGATACTGAGTGAACAGTACAGGGACATGGACGGAAAGACATGGCTCGCAAACGGGGCTGGTACCTCCGCGCTTTGGGTCATGGGGCGGAGTGCCTGGATCACAACAAACCGAGGGGTGGGTGAAGACTACGTTTGGATGACGGTTGGCGCTGTCACTTATGTCAGCGTCTATCTGACTCCAAACTGTAGCATCCGCGAGTTTGAAAAAAAGTTGGACTCCCTAGAGGACGCCTTGAGGGGAATCGCGGGTGACGTCGTCGTCGCCGGCGATTTCAACGCACGAGCGCTCGAGTGGGGAATGACTACGACTAACAAACGTGGACGGCTGCTGTTAGAGATGGCCGCGAGGCTGGATCTGACAGTGGCAAACGACGGAAACACGCCGACATATAGACGCCCGGGATTCGGGGACTCGATTCCCGATGTCACCCTGATCTCGAGCGGACTATTGACTAAAGTAAGGCAATGGAGGGTGGTCGAGGACTTCACAGCCAGCGACCATCAGTACATTGTCTTCAACGTAACGGACGACACAAAAAAGAACAGAGGAAAAAGCCGGGGCCCACTACGCTGGGACGTAAACCGACTTGACAGAGACAGACTTCTGGAGAGTCTCCGGATGATGGAAGGCCCGTCTCTGGGGGCTCCCCAGGAGTCATCCAAAAGAAACAGGGTGGAAGCCCTAGTGGAGGCGACAATGAGTGGTCTTCAACGACTCTGCGACGCCTCCATGCCACGAAAACGGTACGGAACGAACCGACGGACATGCTACTGGTGGACGGAGGAGATCGCGGACCTTCGCCGGGCCTGCCTGGCGCTCCGCAGGAGGGTGCAGCGTGCGCGTGTCCGCGGGGACGCGACCTCACTCGCTGCGGAGTTAAAGGTGGCCAAAAAACGGCTGAAGTTCGCGATCAACACGAGTAAAAAACAGAAATGGACGCAGCTTATCAGCGACGTGGACGGCGACCCCTGGGGTGACGGTTACAAGATTGTAACCCGAAAACTGGGGGCACGTGGCCCGCCGTTGATAAGAGACCCCGACTCGACGAAACGTATTATAGACGGACTTTTCCCCACCCACCCTATACGGGCGGATGAGGAAGACGAAGACGGACTGACGGACGTCCCGTTGTTCACGGGGGAGGAGCTTCTCAGAGCAACTTCCTCGCTGAAGAACGGGAAAGCACCTGGACCCGACGGGATTCCCAGCGAGGTTATCCGGCACGTTGCTTTGCATAGACCGGGCATCCTCCTGGGAATGTACAACGATTGTCTGACCGAGGGCGTCTTCAGCAGAACATGGAAGGTGGCGAGGCTAGTCCTTATTAGTAAGGGCAAGGGAGATCCTGATTCGCCGTCTTCCTACAGACCTCTTAGCCTGCTGAATACAGCGGGGAAAGTCTTTGAGCTGCTGATACGGCCCAGACTACTTGACGCTATACGAGACGCTGGCGACCTATCCGACCGACAACACGGATTTCGGAAAGGACGATCGACGATAGGCGCCATACAAGACGTAATAGACATTTTTGACAAAGCACAGGAGGCGTGCCACGCGGCTAGACCCATAGTCGTGCTGGCCACGCTCGACGTACGCAACGCGTTCAACTCGGCGAGGTGGGTGGACATCCTGGAGGCGTTCAAAACGACCTTCCGGGTACCCCCCTACCTTCTCCGAGTTGTACAAGACTACCTTAGAGACCGACGAATTACGTACGAGACGAACGAGGGTACGAGAGAGAGGGTAGTATCCGCGGGCGTAGCCCAAGGATCGATCCTCGGCCCCGACTTCTGGAACGTACTGTACGACAGTTTGTTGAGGCTGGAAATGCCCCTGGACACTTCCCTCATCGCCTATGCTGACGACGTGGCGGTCGTCATCATAGAGCGGGACTCACACCTAGCCCAACTCAAGTTGAACCAGGCGATGAGACGAGTGACCAGGTGGATGAACGAACACGGACTGGAACTGGCACTTCACAAGACGGAACTGCTACTACTGACAAGGAAACGGATCCCCACGATCGTGCCGATGACCGTAGGGACGGAACAGATCGAGACCAGAGGGGAAGTCAAGTACCTGGGGGTCACCCTGGATACAAAGCTGACCTTCTGGCTTCATATACAGAGGGCCATAGAGAAGACGACGGAGAAGACCAAAGCTCTTAGCCGACTCATGGCCAATACGCACGGACCACGACCGAGTATACGTAAACTGCTCATGACAGTGACCCACTCGACGCTCCTCTACGGAGCAGAGATCTGGGCCTCTGCGTTAAGGGTAAACAAGTACCGCAATGCCATTTCCGCCGTCCAACGAAGGGGGGCGTTACGGATAGCGTGCGCATATCGCACGATATCGGCCGATGCGGTACTTGTGATCGCGGGGGTTATTCCCATAGACCTTCTTGCGCTAGAGCGCAAGAGGATGTGGGAACGGAGAACCGAATCGGTGCGAGCCGACGTTACGAACGACGAACGAACCAGGACGCTTGACGAATGGCAGAGACGCTGGACGACGGACGTGCCTGGAGCCTGGACAAGACGATTGATCCCGACGATACGCCCGTGGAAGGAGAGGGATTTTGGAGAGGTGGATTTCTACCTAACACAGTTCCTCTCCGGCCACGGATACTTCCGGCAGTACCTGCACAAAATGGGTAAGGTTAAAACCCCCCAGTGCAGGTACTGCGGATGGGACAGAGACGACGCAGAACACACCTTCTTTGACTGCGACCACTGGGCTGACAGAAGGCGGCTTCTGGAGACTGACGGTGGCCCGGTCACCCCGGACAACGTCATCGCCAGAATGCTGCATAACAGAGACAAATGGACAGGAATGACCACGTACGTGACGGACGTACTCAAGACGAAAAAAGACGATGGATGCCTGGATGAAGCATGAGTGAGTGAGTGAATGCACGAGGTATGGAGAGGACCGCTCACGCAGTCTAGACACCGCCACCCGGACTGAGAACATGCGAAGAGCAGGACCGGCCGGGAGAGGAGCCGAGGGGGGGGGTTTTAGTGGGTAGCCAGTGCTGAGGAGTCCCACACACCGGGGGAGGCATCCCCCGACGGCGCATAAAGTGTTTTCCCCTCCTTTAAAAAAAAAAATAATAATAATAATAATAATAATGATAATAATGATAGCAGTATTGGTCGTGGGAATAGTAGATTTAATAACACAATAATTAAAAATTTGAAAGTTGATTTTCGTCATTTATTTTCTTATGTTATTACTACTACCATTAGGGCCTGGACATGGGGTATTCCACCCCAAATAGGACGGTTTGAACAAATTTTTTTTTAATTTTCTTAATTTTTCGGTATTTTTACCAAATAATAAATACAAAAAAAATATTTAGTGTTTTAAAAATTACAAAAATTTTTTTTTCGCTATGAATTATTATCAATACCGACTTTTTAAAAATTAAAAATTTTTGGAAAAATATTTGAAAATTTTCAAATTAAAAATTAAAAATTTAAAAATCGATACTGATAATAATTTATAGCGAAAAAAGTTTTTTTAATTGTTAAAAATCGAAAAAAAATAGTAATTATGGAAGGCCCACTACCGGACCGGCCTTAAAAGTTGCAGGACGGATAGAAGTTTAAAATAGAAAATCTTCAAGAAAGTCGAAGGATACACACAGTTTTAAAAACACGATTGAAAACTTAAAATTCAAAAATATTGATTAAAAACACTTTAAATATTTTTTTGTATTTATTATTTGTAAAAAATACCAAAAAATTAAGAAAATTAAAAAAAAAATTTTTCAAACCGTCCCATTTGGCGTGGAATACCCCATGTCCAGGCCCTAATGGTAGTAGTAATAACATAAGAAAATAAATGACGAAAATCAACTTTCAAATTCTTAATTATTGTGTTATTAAATCTACTATTCCCACGACCAATACTGCTATCATTATTATCATTATCATTGTCATTATTATTATTATTATTATTATTGTGGTTGTTGTTATTGATGTAGTGGTAGTAATATTAATAACAACAATAATAATAAAAATAATAGTGATAATAATGATAGCAGCATTGGTCGTGGAAGTAGCGGAATTAATAACACAATTAGGAATTTGAAAGTTGATTTTTGTCATTTAATTTCTTATGTTATTACTACTACTATTACACCCTGTACATACTTTGTTTCCGACGATATCATATCACAGTCGTACTAGTGTGTTAGTGGTAACATCAGAAGAGAGATCTTTAATGTGTTGGTGTCACCGTCTTACTTCTTTTGTTATTATTACTACTTCTGCTTTGTTACCGACTACGAGTAGGTTCGAGTCTAAACTTCTGTCATGCACACCAGAATCTAAAGGGGCATTCTGATTGGTCAGAAGTATTACTTAGTAACTCGGTAATTATTCCGAATTTTGAAAAATGGTATTGGACTTTTCATCTCCAATTTTCACCCTCTACCACCACCTTTCGGCTTGGACACCTTAGGTCGGACACCCTGTATATATCTACATGAAACGCGGCGTTGCCAGATCTACTACTACGTGAATCAAGCGACAATAGTAACTCTACAGGGTGGCCATAAAGTAAGTATCACTTTCAAAATTCGATATCTCAGACACCGTAAGAGAAAACCCTATAATCATGTATATCATTTTATTCAGGGTAAAATGGGATTTCTTCTTAAATTTTTTCAGATTTTTTGGCGCACTATGAAAAATCACTTAAATTTGAGCATTTTTCCTGATTCTACTCGATTTATCACAAGTATGAATATTTTTGGCCAAGGTGACATTCAAATTAGATTATGATAACATAATCTGAAGAAAACACAATGCCTCCCGACGAGCTTGATAAAATAATTGTCAATTTCAATTGATTTTTGATCAGAAAAACATTTAATTATGCGCTAAGGTTGTGAATAAATTTTTAGGTTAACGATTAGGAAGGGTTTCACTTCGTTCGATTCATCAACTTAAATCTGACTGATGCGGAAATAATAGTGTAGATTTTTTGAGTGCAAAGCTTAAGCTCCGTCATCGCAACAAGGTGGATGCTCGTCGATAGAGGCTTTTTGTTGATTTTTTTCGTTTTTGTTCTTTCTTTCTATTGTTTTGTTTTTAATTTTTGTTTTTTTTCGTCATTTTTTATTACTCTTTTTTGCTAAAATTTGCTTTTAATTTCGTCCTTATTGGGCAACATTTGTTCAATGCGTCTCCCTTCATTTCCAATCGTGGGACTTTTATTGCAAATCCAACTGGAAACTCGGTGAGCCACTTTCCGATAGAATGGCCGGCTCGATCACCAGACTTGTCATCCGCGAACTTTTGGCTTTGGGGCCACTTACAATCAAAAGTCTTTTTAAGCCATCCCCAGACAGTCGATGCACTATAAAACAGCATAACACTTGCCGTCCAGACAATCCTCTCCGAAATGTTGTTCGCTGCTACGTCCAATATTGTCCCACGATTGGAACACATTATTAAAAGTGAAAGGAGGCGCACGGAACAAATGTTGCAAAATCAGGACGAAATTAAAAGCAAATTTCAGTAAAAAAGAGTAATAAAAATGAGAACCAAAAATTCAAAAGAAAAACAATAGAAAGAAAAAACAAAACGGAGAAAAAAAAACTAAAAAAACCTCCATCGACGGGCTTCCACCTTGTCGTGGTGATAGAGCTTAAGTTTTGCACTCAAAAAATCTACACTATCATTTCCGCATTAGTCAGATTTGAGTTGGTGAATCCAACCAAGCGAAGCCCTTCTTCATCGCTAACCTTTAAATTTATTTATAACGTTAGCGCATAATTTAATGTTTTTCTGATCAAAATCAATTGTAATTGACGATTATTATATCAAGCTCACCGTGAGGCATTGCGTTTTCTTCAGATTATTTTATCATAATCTAATTTAAATGTCATCTTGGCCAAAAATGTTCATACTTACGATAAATCGAGTAGAATCAGGAAAAAAGGTAAAATTTAAGTGATTTTTCAAAATGCACCAAAAAATCTGAAAAAATTTAGGAAGAAATCCCATTTTACCCTGAATAAAATGATATATATAACTATAGGGTTTTCTCTTACGATGTCTGAGATATCGAATTTTGAATGTGATACTTACTTTATGGCCACCCTGTATATTAACTGTAGAGCCGTCGTATTTAAACCAAAAACGACAAAAGAACACAACAAAACTAAAAAAAAGAATGAGTCGTCGCCTCGGTAGGCGGTAAGAAAAGAAAACATCAAAAAAAAGAAAAACGCAAAAAGAAGAAAGGTGAAATGGTCCGCAGCCGTAAGGACCAGGGACTCGCGTAAGAAAAGAAAAAACGACGGTAAGGAAGCACGAAGGTCTTTGGCGGTAGAGGGAAAGCTACTTTTCCGTTTAGGAGAACTAGAAAATAACAAAGGCGGTAGGACAAGGTAAAGGAGACACAGAACGATGTCCGTGGCGCTCTGAGGTTTGGAGTGACGGACCAACCTGGTCGGTGCACGGTTCTCCCATCGGAAATGACGGAAATGGACTCCTCCTCGGGTCCAGGTCCCTTCCAGACGCTTCAGGCACCCGGGCCAGCAATCCTCCCAAGACACCAAAGATTCCTCCTCGGATTCCAAGGGCTCTCAAAACAAATCCCAATAGGCACAAAATGGCACTAGCTCTATAGCTATATAGATGCGTGGACATATGCTCGTGATCGCATCGACGGTCCAGAGATCTCTCCTGCTCTCGCCGGTTGCGGTCCTCGATTCCCCCACCCAGGGCCCTCCGGCAATTCCCGGTGTGGATGGTGCTGCCGCCCTGGGCGGTGGATCTTAATCGATGACCTCGTGCCAGCGAGATTGCGTCCTCCGATTGGTCGAGAATGGCGTCTTGTCCAGTTCCCTTGGTTCCGGCGGTATGCGGTCTTTCTTCTTCCGGAGCGTCACGGTAATAGGTAGGCGGTAGGAATGCTTGAGGTAAGGGAAATGGGGATTGGACATTGTGCTTCCTCACGGCTACCCTATGACAGTCTAAAATATGCCGAATGGCCACGTTACAACCAAACTCCTAAGGTTATTGCTATTACGAATCAATTAATATGTTTTTTAATGATCACTTTCAGAGTTTTGAGGTTTGTGAATTAATCGTTCAATGAAACCTTTATTTTGGCAACAAATTCGTAACGCTATGCTAACAAGAAGTTACAAAACACGCCAGGGTAATGATATGGAGTACGTTACTAAAAGGTGGTCCTAATTTATAATATGAAATATTATGTATGTTACCTATTGTTGTAATATTAGTGAAATTTAATAAAGAAAAACAATACTGCTACTATTTTGTTATGTATGCGTTATCGAATTTATTGGGGTGCCTGGACGTGGTATAACACTGGTTTCTAATTTTTCACTTCTCTTCTACTTGACTACATAAAACAGCAAATGTTTTTGAAATAGAAAAATTGAAAGGAAAATGATTGGCTATAACTAAAAAATTGCATGAAATTAAAAAAATATTTTTTCATAACGAAATTTTGTATTGTTTTTCATGCAACTTTTTAGTTATAGTTATTCATTATCCTTTCAATTTCTGTATTCCAAAAATATTTACTGCTTTATGTAGTCAAGTAGAAGGAAAGGGAAAAATTAGAGACTAGTGTTATACCATGTCCAGGATTCCCTTAGCAACCCTTTAATTTTTAAATTACGGATATTATATTATGGTATGTGCACGTACCAATTTCTCATTTCCAGGTTTCTTAGTTTTTGAAATATCCTTATCATTTTTTAGGTTTTGCGTTTTTGAACTTATACATAAGTTTGGCTCGATATCAATTTTTATATAATTATGGTCTTGTCTCAAGAGTGATATAAAATATACCAACTTTATGTCAAATTAATATCGAAAACTTTGTAAATTTCGAGCTCTATTTTTCTCCGTGTAAATATTGTCCCAGACTACATTCCATCGGGATAGTCTCTCCTTATTTACTTCATTGTAAATATTTACCAATAAGTCGTTAAGCCAGAAGAAACAGTAACACCAAAATTTAATATCTTAGTAAATATATCAATTATAAATAATCATTACTGAAAATTAAAAAATGTAGAACAATGCTTATTTTAACTTACCAAAAGTAGATTTATAAATAATTTTGTTACGTTATGAAATTTATTTTTATAACTTTCCGTGTACACATATTAGAAGAATTATAGATATTCAATTTTACCCCGATCTTCTCTACTACATGGACCCTTTCTTTTTTCCTGAAAACCAGGATTTCAAGGATTTGGTTTCTTTTTCTTTGTTAATGAGAATTCCAATGTTATTTTGTAGGATAACGAAACACTTGCCAGTGATAACAGAGTCCCATCGACCAGCACCTCGGATCCGCAAGTTTGAAAGGCAATGCTGAAGTAGAGCAGCATCAGCAGCTCGAAGTAAGGCGACTGTTTGATATCGAAAGGGTGCGTCAGCGTCGCCAAAAATTGTCTTTCTTCCACTGGTTTTGTGCAATATATGTATAGCAAACGGGTTTCGTAAAATCCTGCAACGGCGTACGTGGTGAAGGTCAACCAGCTGATGAGGAGCTTAGCTTTCGCAGCGTTCTTCTGCATCAGGTCGTCCCCGAAGGTATCCTTTTCTCCAGTCCAGTCCGCTGCGATAGCGTGCAGGAGGGAGTGCAAGACTCTGGAAAACAAAACAACGAGTGATTTTAGAGTGAGTCGATCTCCCGAAAATCGACTTCTCTTCACTGGAAAAAAAATTACAGCGAAAATGCGAAAATTCAAGAATACGGAATTTTTGAGAATTAGGAAAAGTAAAAATTCGCCTCAGTGAACTCTAAAAATCAAGTTTTCTGTGGATAAACTGGACACAAAATTGATTGACAGGAATCTGAAAATGCTCAGCTGCAAATGCATGTGCTCATGTTACCTACGATGACACCAGAGCTGCACCAATTTGAAATACATGGCGAGGTGGGTGAGGCAGGTATTGACATCCTCCACCAGTTCGACGACGTTCCCGGCTTTAGCGGTTTGATAGAGACACCAAGTCTCTACCAGGTAGTAGCCTAGATGTGGCCAAGCATAAATTCGCCCATAGACGTTGGACTCTCCAGGCCAGACTCCGTAAAGTCGCAAGTACCGCTCTAGGATAGCGCAGATGCTAGGGGTGCTCGTGTTCTGAGACATGATGGCACCCACTACACTCTTTTACCCTACAATCCACCTCGTCTGCAGTTACTCGTATGAAGATCACTGAGATTTTGCGACTTCATTCTCTCTCTGGCCACAGGCTTTGGGGAATTATTAATAATTCAGCATATTCTACATATTATAGCGGATATAGTTTCTATAATTTGGAAGAAAGTAAGAAAGAGAAAAAAATGGTACCCACTTACCATTACGGTGCATAAATTATGCAATTTCTGTGCAGTATGCAGAAAATGTAATGCAATAATAGGCAAAGTCATATATGGAAACTTGCAACGCAACTTTTTATTACATAAAAGCGCATTGGGGTGATATATATTTCATAAGGTAAAGGAAAAAAGGAGGGTTCGCTTCTTTTCCAAGGAATCGGAGCATTCAGTCATAGATTAGCTGTAACCGAGGAACTTATACCTATTACATTGTAAAAATGATTCAATCAGAATTTATTGGAGGCAGAAAATGTTGGAGCTCTGGTTCAGCCTAGTTGTAGAAGTTGAGAAATTTCACAACAAATTTATTAACTTCTTTAGTAATCATTAAAAATTGTCCGATCCGAAACGTTTGATACGACGCGCTGCTCCGCAGAACTACAGCCAATCGAAGCAACCGAAACCGTCGACATTTCCGGGAACTGTCCGGAGAAAAAACGCCGCAGTCCAACTTCAGGACTCCGAATCCCGAAATCGTGTGGAAAGGAGTCGGGACGAAATTCTTCAATGAGGAAAAGAGGCCGAATATTCGGCGGAAATTCACCATGAAGCTTTCCGGTTTCGGGAAAAGAGCGACGATTTTTCGCTTCCCAAGCGAGACCCTCAACTATTCGAGCTGTAGTCGCCTCGACGGAGAAAACACCGCAAAAGAAGGAATTTCCACATTGGATCTACGACCAGCAGGAACGATTATTTAGAGAGAGCGAGAAACGATTCCCGGAAAATCGAGAAATTATCAGAAAATCGACGTAATCGGAATTGAATTAAAACCCGAAGGACGGGAAAATTCCGAGAAGCCGGAATCCGAATTCTCGGTCTGTCGATATAGACGGTAAGCGGTTTCCTTTTTCCTGTGGCCGAACAAGCTGAGGTGCTACCCGCATTAGTAACGGATAGCGGGCACAGCGCGCCCGAGTCCCGTTTTTTTCCGACTCGTCATTGTTTTTTTCTATTTCATTTGTTATTTCTTTCTTTTATTTTTTTTTAATATTAATTTAGTGTTATTGATTTTCACACGCCTGCTTTTCTTATTCGTATTATAACAAATCCCCTACTCTGACATACACTGTTCTAGTTGGACTGTTACGTTTAAAATTGCGGTATTGGACGTTAATCGAAATGCAATTTAAAACTTAGTTTCCATTTTTGAATTAGTGAAAAGACTAATTCAGGAACAGGAAACTATTGGAATTAAAGCAGACAATAAGAAGTATAGTGGAATATATATATGTTTATTTGTTTTACAAATTAAATCAATATTCAATATGATCCAAAATACACAAACACGGTTGCAACCCCAAACAATCTTTAAAATACGCGATTGTGTAATATCGCGTGGTATCGTTTCCCATTCTAAGTCGAACGCGGTCTAAATGGAACGTTTTTAACAATTTAAACAACCCTTGTGTAATTTTGGAATCCCTTTTCAATAAGACCTCCCAGTATCGGGTTTCCTGGTAGTCGTCATCATCAATCCCTGATCTTCCGGGAGTGGGAGGGGGTCCCGGACGGATATTATATCTTTTTGTTTCCGAGAAGGAGGGAGATTCCGGAGGATTTTTAGTAGATTTAGGGATGGAAACAAGAGGAGGAGGAGGAGAAGAAGGTTGAGAAATCAATTGAGGAGGGGTAGGATTAATAATTATGCGATGAATAAGGAATGGGGATAAGGAATGGGAGACGGGACTCTTCCCACAATCCCGATTTCCTCGATTGCGTTATCAAAATCCTCCGGTTCTTTGGGAGCTGGTGCTGTTTTTTTGGTGGTTTCTTAAAACTCCGGGACGATTCCCCCGATAATGATTGGATTGCGGAGGGGTCCTTGGATTTCCCGCTTTTGTAACTATGCGGCGAGCCGCCTATGTTCGCGTTTCACTAACGAGGAAGGAAAAGAAATAGATTAAATTCTAGCTGGTATAACCAGCTTCAAATTTAGGAATGGAATAATGAAAAAAATAATTCTTCCTGGTATAGCCAGGTTCGAATGGTTTGAAAATGCGAATTATACAAATAATTTTCAACTGCTATTCGAGTTTCAAATTGATTTGGAGAAAAAAAAGAATCTTAAACTGGTGTATCCAGTTTCGAAATAATTGGTAAGAGAAGGATTGATCTTAACTGGTGAGCCCAGCTTTAAATCCAGAAATGGGAGTTAAGAAAAACAATTATTGGTGGTAAAGCCAGGTTAGAGATACTTGTACAAAATGCGAATCGGTAAAAAAAAGGAACGGGGAAAGAAAATTTTATTAATTATATATCATTAAAGAGAATAAATATGATTGAAGTCACTTACTTTTGTTTCAAGAAAATCAGGCTATCTATTGGTTGTCGGAACTGCCTGCCAGTCTCGCTGGAAAAGTTCTTCAAAAGGGGTTGAACTGCCAATGGCCCTCGATGATGTCCAGGATGATGATTAGTTGTTTTGTTTTTCGAAATAAACACGACTCGTTTGAAATTAGATTAAAGTTTTATTTAAAATAATACAAAATTTGATTAGTTTCATCCGCATGGTATGAAAATATAACGAAAAAGATAATTTGTTCGAAAATGGTGTTGATAATGGAATTAGACTGCTCTTGGGAGGTGGTACCGAAACCTCTCCGAGAAAAATGTTCCTCCCTGAGGAAAATGCTGATATGAATCGCTCCGCATGAGGTTTTAAAGACAGAAAATTTTTCTTCCCTTCCTTGGAAGGTTCGCAAGTACATATTTTTTCTTAAGACTATTGGTTATAATTAATAAAGTGGGAGCTTCTAATTGCTCATTTGTCTTTAAATATAATTTAATTTTTCTATTGGTCCCTTTAGTCTCTGGAGAAGTCTTCGCGATATCGTGATATCCCTTCTTAGACTTCTTCCAGAAGAAGGTACTCAATTTTCAACTGTACGGATCGAAATCCAATAAATCTTGTCATTAGATCCTTAATGTATGACAATTATTATTATTCGCATCGATTCTCACGAACTTTCGCTCTGGTGCCACCGGAGTTTAAATTCTTACCATAGGACTTCCCGTATCGTTTTCAATTAATATGCCTTTGATAATCATTTCAATTTCCGTATCGAATGTCCAATCTATATCCAAGCGAAATATTAATTGCGGATTCACATATACAGGGTGTTTAGTATAAGATCATAAAGCCGAAAGGTGGTGGTGGAGGGTGAAAATTGGAGACGAAAAGTCAAATACCACATTTCGAAATTCGGAATAATTACCGAGTTATTAATTAAAACTTCTGACCAATCAGAATGTTCCATTAGAATTTGGTGGTCGTGATAAAAGTAGACTCGAACCTACTTGTCGTCGGAAAGAAGGTAGTAGTAGTATTAACCCTCATTCGGCACACTTCTCTGGTATAACGTGCTCGGCACACTGGGATCAGGTGCAACCCAGTGACAAAAACCTTCATAAAAAATGAACTATTGAACATTTTGTAACCGGGGAACCTCGGGATCGGCTTCCCGGTACAATCTGACACCCTTTCCCAAAGGTACCGAGAGACAGAAGGGCGCCAGGGACTTTTTGACCTTCTAAAAGTCCCAAAGGACTATCCGAAGAGACCAATAGTTCCCAAACCCAAAACTAACTCGCTCTCACCTCCGGGACGTGAAGGTTCCGCCACGACTCCGCCAACAGCCGACCTAACCTGAAAAGAAAGAAGGGTTCGCCCGCAGGAAAATATCCCCAAAATGAATGAAACCAGGATTGGTGAACAATGAAAGCTTTAATATAAAGAAAAAGAAATAATGATAATAACAATAATAATCTTGAAGAGAATCCTTCTAGCGGATGGTCCTGTTTCGCCACGTGGTCCCAACTGGACCCAACCAAAAACTATGTGGCGAAACCAACAAAAGAAACCCTAAATGGACCAATCCGAACGCAACAAATAAAAAAACATAATCGCTTTAATCGATAGCTAATAATGAATCGAACAAAGAAAAGGGGGAAGCCGAAGTTTTGGGTGAAGCCTAAAACTGATTCCGTGTGCCACCCAAACGGTAGGCAACTCAAAATGGCTGACTTGATGGTCGGGTTGAAGCTCAACTGCTTCTCGTCGACCGACATAAATCTTCTCGGAAGAAATCGCGTAGCTTCGAAAAGCTCGCTCAAAATGCGAAAGCCCTCGGGCACTCACCAAACCTTTGAAAATCCCCCAAAACGGACAACAACGGTCGAGCTGTTGCTTCAAGCCGAATCCTATCTCGAACTCTCGATTGGGTTCCCAAAAACGTGTTTGCTCCGTAAGCCGTCCAGGTGAGAAGTGCCGATCTTCTTCTTCTTCATCGTCTTCATCCTTGGGGCGTGGCTGCGCTTGCGCTATCATGCACTCCTTTGCTGAGAGATAAGGAGGTGCTGCCGCTGATTAGGAATCGGTACCTTCCTGGTTACCGATCTTCCTTGCTTCCCGAGATTCCGACAGATGTCCCACGAAAATCGTTACTACGGGTTTCGATGGTGAGTGCCCTAATGCCTATCATTGGTTCATTAGTCTCCGATCTATGAGACTAACCAATCGGATTCTTCGGCTTCCCCTATGCGCAAATCATCGCTATCTTATATGTCCAACTTAATCTAGCCTTAACCTAAGGGATCTAGCCCTTTACATGATTCCGTTGCCAAAATACATACCAATCCAACCAACTTGACGTCTCCTCTGGATGGGTATGTTCGGAAAAATACTCTTGTAACGTAGCGTGTAAAACGCCACGTTACAATTGTGACACCATTTTTTTGTAGCTTTTTGAAAGGGTTTTTTTAGTTTAGTATAGGTTATATATGCCACAAATTTAAATTAAGTACATTTAAAAAATTAAAATATCGAAAAAAAGTGACTTTATGAAAAAATTCATAACTTTTTTAATTTTACATATTAAGGGCTAAAGCCCCCCCAATGCTACGTAGGTATTAAAAATTCTTATATTATAAGCGTGGGGTGCATATGATCCCAGTGTGCCGAATAAGGGTTAATAACAGAAGAAGTAAAACGGTGACACCAACACATTGAAGATCTTGCTTCTGTTATTACCACTAACGCACTCCTACGATTATGATATTATATCGTCGGAAAAAAAATATGTACAGGGTGTAATGGTAATAATAATAACGTAAGAAATTAACTGACGAAAATCAAACTTTCAAATACTTAATTGCGTTATTATTTCTATTATTACTACGACCAATACTGCTACCTTTATTATCATTATTATCATTAGTATTATTATTATTAGGATTATTGTTGTTGTTATTATTATAATTATTAACCCTTTTAGTGCCGAGTGCAAAATGCGTGCCTATGCGAGAATAACCGGACGAATTTGACGATTTTACTAAAGGATTGGAAAAAAGCTCTTAAAAAACAAACTAACAAGGAAGGGTTTCCAACCCGACCTCACCGATTTCAATAATTTTTGGATATGTTGTAATACTCGAAAAAATAAGAGACACGTATTTTTTTTATGTGCGGTCATCCACTTTAAAGGGGTGAAAACCATCCCTAAAGTTTTATCCGAAAATCGTTTTGTTATCATATCTCGGCTTCTAATTAATATTTTTTAATAAAACAAAGTGAAAAATAGTTATTATAAGAAGTCCAAGATATTAGGTGTGTTTATGACCCAAAGGGTTGCAACCCTTATTTTATATTTGAAGAAAACTAGATTTTTTATGCATCTTTTCTTTATAAAAACCACGGTATGAACTGAAAAAAATAAAGAAAAGCATTTCCGTTTACTCTATCGAATATTTCAGTTGTCGCGTTTTAGGATTTTTTACACAACCGCCCCCCAAATACCGTAAACTATCCCTTAAAGTAATACATCGCATGTAAATGATAAAGAATTTTTTTTTTCTTGAGATTTATTACATGTGGAAACGGAATGTAATTTATATCAAAAACAATTATTTTATAAAATTTTGTGTAATATAGTAGTATAAAAGGGGTGATAAAATTCACTCCCAGAAGTGAATTATTCAATATAACTCGATATTTATTAATATTTTTTAATGGAACTGATTAAAAATTATTTTTTAAGAGAAGATTTATCTTTTTGACTAAGATATTTTTTACGCAACCGCCCCTAAATACCGTTAACTACCCCTTAAAGTAATACATCGTATATAAATCGTGGAAAAAATTTTTCCCTCACCTGGGTGATCCAAAATGGCATCCAAAGTGAATAATATTAACTCAATATCTGTCGGACGCTAACAAACTATTAATTTTTCGAAAAAAATGTTAGATTTCAAAGTGCTTAGATATTATCATAGAATACCCCAAAATTTTTTCAGATTTTTAAGACGTATTTAAAAAAATGTAACAAAATTTTTATAAATTTAAAAAAATTCACAGAAAATTCTTAAAAAATTCTAGTGTGTTCCTTTGACAATTCTGAGCTTTTTTTATACTTGTCAATTTTTTCTGAAAACTAATAGTTTTTGAGTAAAAAAATCTATATAGGCAGAAAAATTTACACGTACCGAATGCGGCAGATTTTTTTAGTCAAAAAGTATCAACTTTGAGAAAAAGCTAACAATTATAAAAAAAGCTTAGAATTATCAAAGGAATACACTAAAATTTTTGTAGAATTTTCTGTACATTTTTTTAAATTTATAAAAATTTTGTGTTAAAATTTTTTAAATGTGTCACGTCCGTAGCGATATGCACTGTAAGAACGAGTGCATATCTGCATAGGTAGACAGTGGCTCAGTGGCAAGGTGCCACGCTCGCATGCGAGCGGTCCCGCGTTCGATTCCCGGGCAGGACCGTTCCACCTTTTTTCCACGCTCGGTCGTCTCATGGTGTCAAAAGTGTTTGTGAGCCTTTCTCAAGGCCACCCAACCCACTGCCTAGCGTCAATATGGAGAACGAAGAAGAGCGCCTTACAACAATCGTCGATAATATAGAACCCTGGGCCTGCCGAGAGAAGAGGTGCGACGAGGGATAAATAAGGCCGTGAGAAGAGGTCCGACGAGGGCTATAGGTTTACAGAAGACGGACCACAAAGCGTACCGTAATGATATAAAGAAGAAAAATTAATACAAGAATATAACAAAGAAAAATGAATAAATGAAAAAGGAAGAAAGGCCTCTTCCTCATCACCATGATCCGATGCAGGAGCATCGCCTCTTCCTTCAAGGGGGGAATGTCACGTCCGTAGCGATATGCACTGTAAGAACGAGTGCATATCTGCATAGGTGGACAGTGGCTCAGTGGCAAGGTGCCACGCTCGCATGCGAGAGGTCCCGCGTTCGATTCCCGGGCAGGACCGTTCCACCTTTTTTCCACGCTTGGTCGTCTCAAATGCGTCTAAACATCTGAAAAAATTCTGGGGTACTACTTGACAATATCTAAGCACTTTTTATTCTTAACATTTTTTTCGAAAAATTAATAGTTTGTTAGTTAAAGAGTCCGACAGATATTGAGTAAAATTTTTCACTTTGGACGCCATTTTGGATCATCCAGGTGAGGGAAAAACATTTGTCAATACATATTTTTAAAGTTAAAACATCGCGTCCCCCATCTACACTGGTTTCAAGATAATTCCATAACGGCAAGTTGCCGAAAAATTCAATTAAAAAATTTTTTTTTAATTTTTCAACGTCTTTTACCATTCAACTCCATTTTAGAGTACTAAAATTTTTTTTCAAATTTTCAATGAAACCATCTGAAAGAACATTAAAAAACCATATTTTAACAAGACAAATCATAAATCGCAATAAATTGATTCTTTCTGCAGCCGTTGTGAAACTGCCAAGTTGAAAAAATAATTGTTCGAGGCTGGATTTTATTCCTAGGGTATCGGGATCCCTTTTCTGATAAGTTTTGTAGTGATAGAAAATTGCTTTCCAGTTGAAAAATACACTACTCACAAAAATTAAGGGATATTGAAAACATTTCAAATTTTTGGGTGATTTTCAACAAGGGATAACTCAAAGAGCAATGGTCGTATAATAAATTTTAAAAAAGGAAATTTTAGCCTTAAGTCTCTAGTTTTTGAATCTGAGCAGTAAATTTTTTTAATATGAGCGGTTCACGAGTTATCGGAAAAAAACCAACGGAAAAAAATTTCCAAATTTTTTGTCATCTTCAAAACGATCTACGGTCTTCAAAAAATGTTTTTTGATTACGCCACCATCAAGATTTGTCAGAGAATTTAATTCTCTTTAATTTGACACCTTGCTGAACTCTATATGATAATTTTGCGCGGAGTTATCGTTGATCAAAGCAAAAAATTCATTTTGGACTTTGATGATTGATAACTCCAAAAATAATCATCGTGCAAAGAATAGACGTAGGGTTTTGAAAACTGCAAAAGATCCTTTCTAATACGTTATTAACGTTTTTTGATACAAACATTTTTTTATGTGATAACATTATCTGAAAAAAAGGTAAAAAATTAAAAATGAAAGGATATTTGGATATTTTAGTATATCTTTGGATATAATGGATAAACGAAGTGTATTGTCGGCAATTTTTTAATCTCAAAGAAAACCCCCGAGTTTCAAAGCGCTACGATTTTTGTTTCTTAGTGCCCCGAAAGGTTAACTTTATCGTTTTTGTCGAAAATTACCATAACGAACAAATTTTCAATGTTTATTCACATTTTCAACTTTAAAATGATCTTTTCGGCAATAATGCGTATTTTCTTTACTCAAAGACATCAATTATCGAGAAAAAATGAAAAAAAATTTCAATGTTTTTTTCATTTTTTCAAAATTTTTTTCAAAATTTTCTTTATTCAAAAATTTTCAAACGTGTTCACAATGCCTTTCTCTCGTCGAAAGAAATTGATTGATTTTTTTACGTCCTTTTAAACAAATTTTTGGAAAAAAATTTAAAAAAAAAAATTTTTTTCTTTTTATATCGATAATTGATGTCTTTGAATACAGAAAATGCGCATTATTGCCGAAAAGATCATTTCAAAGTTGAAAAAGTGAATAAAAATTGAAAATTTATTCGGTATGGCGATTTTCGGCAAAAACGATAAATTTAAATTTTCGGGACAATAATTGTACGAAAAAAGAATCGTAGCGCTTTGAAACTTGGAGGATTTTCTTTTAGCACTTTGAGGTTAAAAAATTACTGACAATATCCGTCGTTTATCCATTATATTCAAAGTTATACTACAATATCCAAATATCCTTTCATTTTTAATATTTTACCTTTTTTACAGATAACGTTATCACATAAAAAAAATGTTTTCATCAAAAAACATTAATGACCTCTTAGAAAGGATGTTTTGCAATTTTCAAAACCCTACGTCTATTCTTCGCACGATGATTATTTTCGGAGTTATTGATCATCAAAGTCAAAAATTACTTTTTTGCTTTGATCAACGATAATTCCGCGTAAATTATCATATGAAGCTCAACAAGGTGTCAAATTAAAGAGAATTAGATTCTCTAAAAAAGCTTGGTGGTGGCGAAATAAAAAAAAAATTTTTTGAAGATCGTAGATCGTTTTGATGATGAAAAAAATTTGTGATACAATTTTTTTTCCGTTGGTTTTCTTACGATCACTCGTGAACCGCTCATATTAAAAAAATTTACTGCTCAGATTCAAAAACTAGAGACTTAAGGCTAAAATTTCCTTTTTTAAAATTTATTATACGATGTAACGTGGCCATTTGGCCACATTAACAATACGCGTTACCATGAACACATACAGTGTCCAGAGATCTCCCCGAAAGGGCTGGGACAAAAATATTAATCATATTTTTAGATTGTTATAGAGCAGGGCGAAGGAAGCACATTCCCCAATCCCCATCTTCCTTACCTCACGCATTCCTACCGCCTACCTATTATCGTGACGCTCCGGAAGAAGAAGGACCGTATACCGCCGAATCCGACGAAACTGGACAAGAACGCCACTCCCCACCAATCAGCGGACGCAACCGCTACCGACGAGAAGTCATCGATCAAGATCCACCACCCAGGGCGGCAGCACTATCCACGCTCGGAATTGCCAAAGGGCCCTGGGTGGGGGAATAGAGGATCGCAACTGAGGAGGAACTCAGAGATCTTTGGACCACCTTCCAATACCGACATTATTGCGACGGGTTATCTTGTGGGAGTTTTCCGAGTCGAGGCTTTGGAGACGCGGAGAAGCTGGGAAGGAGACCGGAGTTCGAGGAGGAAGCGTCCGACGAGGTTGGTCACCGACTCCATTGTCCGGGCGTCACGGACATATCTTGTATGCTCCCTCACCTTCTTTCTCCCGTCTTGGTTGTTGTTTCTTCCTCCCTAGCTCCCCGAACTTGAGAGATAGCTTTCCCTTATCGCCTACAAGTTCCGTGCTTCCTTACCGCGATTCTTTTCTTTCTTTTTCTTTTCTCTTCTCTTTTTTTTGTGAGTCCCAGGCCCTTTCGGCTGCGGGCCATTTTGGAGCCACATTCTTTTGTTTCTCCGCCTACCGAGGCGACGTTTCGTTTTTGTGAAAGATTTTCTTTTTGGTTTCTTTTTTTTCTCTTTCTTTTCGTGTCACCTTTTTAATTTAATAAATTAAATTAAAAACCGATTCCCGCGTGAGCCTCTGTTTTTGCCCTCTTTCTTCTCTCTTGGTTTTCCCCAGGGCACGGAGGCAGAACCCCCTTCTGGGACTCTTGCTCCCGGCACCTAGCCGTGCCCCCTCGTCTTGCTTGCGGGCTGATCGGTTCCCCCATTGCCGAGGGCCACCCCCTCGGCTGGCGCCCATCTTCCGTTTTCGCACCCCTGGACTCCCCTTAAGGGACCCCAGGAAGGGAAACCGATCAGGCCGAAAGAGAGGACGAGCGAGGAGTTTGGGGCGGAAAGTCCGTCACAACGACCATTGCTCTTTGAGTTATCCCTTGTTGAAAATCATCCAAAAATTTGGAATTTGTTTAATATCCCTTAACTTTTGTGAGTAGTGTATGAATAAAGAGAAAAGAAGGAATGAAAAATCAATATTTTTTTCAACTTTCTTTGAAAAGTAGAGGTTAAACTTTTCTTAAAAATTTCTTAGCGACAATCAATAGAGCGACCTCGAAAACATAAAATACGGCCATTTAAATAGCTAATTATTACTTTGCCAAATATAGTGAACAGTCAAAGTCAACGCCAGAAATCAGTTCACTTGGGTCGAAAAGGATTAAGAATTTGAAAATTTGATTTTCGTCATTTAACTTTTTACGTTATTACTACTACTATTACACCCTGTACATGTTTTGCTTCCATCGATATAATATCATAATCGTAGTAGTGTGTTAGTGGTAACAACAGAAGCAAGATCTTCAATGTGTTGGTGTCACCGCTTTACTTCTTTTGTTATTATTACTACCTTCTTTCCGACGACAAGTAGGTTCGAGTTTACTTTTATCACGACCACCAAATTCTAACGGAATATTCTGATTGGTCAGAAGTTTTAATTAATAACTCGGTAATTATTCCGAATTTCGAAAAGTGGTATTTGACTTTTCGTCTCCAATTTTCACTCTCTACCACCACCTTTCGGCTTCATGATCTTATACCAAACACCCTGTATACACTAGCAGAGATTGAAGCATAGAAACAACGCGGAGAGATATACCATCAGGTGGAGATATACCATCCATGAGTGGACGAACCAGTGTTCCCTTGTTGAATTGCTCTCACGACACCAGAATTAGTGATAGGCAAAAAAGAACAGGAAAGAGATGTTGTAGCCCTATTTGCAATAATATAGTTAAGATGCTGAGCAGAACATTCAGGTGCCCCATTTGCTACCAATTCAAAATGAGTGTTAAGCTCATCCACAGAGGAAAAGTTCAGAGGGGAGAGGGACGTTAAGCGAACTAGATTAAGCGATCCTAATAGACGCCACAGAACCTTGGGTTCGTGTGCTTCACTAAGTCGGTCTTTGAAGAAATTGTCCTTAGTTCTCTTAACTTCGTCCTGTACATGATTATGGAACAATCGATATTCATTGAATCTAAGCTGCGATCCAGATCTCCTAGTAGCCTTGTAAAGGGCATTCTTCCTCCGAATATGGCCAAGAATGACAGGTTTTAGCCGGGGAAGCCTCTTTCTAACATCAGATACAATCCTGGGAGGAGCAACTACATCAAGAGAGGGAAAGATTGATTCAGTAAAGTTTCTGACTTTTGAATCAATGTCAGTGTCGTGAAACATGTTGATCGCCGAATGATAAGAAAGAAACGCTGTAGAAAATAGTTCAGAATTAAAGCAGGAGAAATCACAACGTATCCGAGGAGTGTTATGAACAGATGGAAATAATAAATATACAAAAGATAGCATATCATGATTCGCAATGAATGGGGAGTCAGACTTTTTGTATGAACAGACATTATTATCAAAATCCACTATTGCAACATCCAGCCATGAATCGTAACTATGTAGATGATAAGTTGCACCAGTAAGAATCAGGAATAGAGAATTGCTGAATATGAAATCATTTAGATACTTTGAATTGGGGTTTGATGTAAGAAAGTTACAATTTAAGTCGCCAGTAATAATTACATCGGAATACTTAACAGAGTAAGTATGGAGATCCTCCAAGAAAACCGGCAATTTGAAAACTGCAACATCAGGAGGACGGTACACAACAGCCAGTAGAAGTGGAGGATCCACATTTGCCGTAAGTTCAAACAGGTTATACTGTGGCATGGCAGAATATACTGCGACCGCCGTTCTCCCCGTTTCCCCTTCCTAGGTGGACACGGAGATACCGGCGTCGACAAATCCTGCCCCTTCGTCCCTTCCCGCGAGGATAAGGGTCGTTTTAGGGTGGGCACCCTTGCTCGCAAGAGCTCCAAGGGGGTTATTGGGGCCCAGTTAGGATCCTTTTTTGGGGACCCTGACGCGGTACGCAAAAAAACAAAATTAACTCCTGAAAACAACGAAAAGGAAATGCACAGAAAAAAAACAACGCAATGATCACGAGAGGGAGGAAAGTGGGGGCTCGGCGAACTCAGGGAGGGCAGGAGTCCCAGAGGGGATCCTGCCTCCTTCTCAGAAAAAAAAGGAGACTCACGCGGGAAATAAAAAAAAGGCGCAACGGCGCAATTTATTGATAACAAAAAAACTTGACTATAAGTTCGTGAAATAAAAAAAAATATAAGTTCACGGTACAAGAGAGAGAAAAACGCAGCGAGAATAGAAAATAAGAAAAATAAACGCAATTCTATACAATAACAAAAACTAAGAAAATTCGGTACTGAGAGGAACGGGGGGGAACGCGACCGAAGATTTTCGAAATCTAACGCACGCAAAAGCACAAAAGAAAAAGAAAGAAATTCACACAAAAAAAAGAAATCGCGAAACCGTGTTACAACACGATCGCCAGGGGGCACAGCGAAAGATAAGAGGGGATGCTTAAAAAAGGGGAACAAAGAAGACGCGATGGGGCTCAACCAAATCGAAAAACCAGGGACGGAAACCACAAAAAAAAGGAAATAAGAATCGACCGGGGAGGGATCCTGAAGGGAACAAAAAAGCTATGCAAAAGAGGAAGAGAAGGGTGAGTAACCCCTCCGCTACCTCTATCGCCGGATGGCTCGTCCATGGCGTGGTCTGCGGGCCGTTCGCCTCCTCTCCAGGGGTCCAGCCGTCGGAACTTCCTCCACGGATCAAGAGGGCCAAAATAAATCCACCAAGCGAAATGAAAAAAAAATATCCTTTTAGTATCGGCACTCCGGCACGGCACTCTCAAAAAAAACCAATTCGAAATTCGTTTAAGGAATGGCACGGCGGTCCAAGTTGTAACCGGGGAACCTCGGGAGCGGCTTCCCGGCACAAACTGACACCCTTTCCCAAGAGATCAAAAGCCAGAAGGGCGCCAGGGACTTTTTAACCTTCTAAAAGTCCCAAAGGACTTTCCGAAACAACCCAAAACTATAAAACCCAAAACCGACTATCTCTTATCTCCGGGACGTGAAGGTTCCGCCACGACTCTGCCGACTGCCGACCTAACCTGAAAAGAAAAGGTCAACCCACAGGAAAATCCCCCAAATGAATAAATCCCAAAATTCGTAATAATATAGACTTTAATATAAACAAAAAGAAATAATATTAATAATAACAATAATAATGTCGGGAAAACCCCTTTAGCAATTCGGGTCCTGTTTCGCCACGTGGTCCCCAACTGGACCCAACCAAAAACTAAGTGGCGAAACCAAAATGAAAATCAAAAAGGACCAATCTGAATGAAACAAACAAAAGAAAATAGTCGCTTCCAAATATATCCAAAAAATCAAATACAAAAAGAAAAGGGGGAAGCCAAATCTGAAAACGTTCGGAGCCGATCTACGTTCGTAAGCCACCCAGGCACCGAAACCAAGATGGTGGCTCTAACGGCTGTGGGAAAAACGTGGTTCCCGCGCAACCGACCGAACCAATCCTTCCAAAATGTAGCGTAGCTTTCTCTCTTCCTTACTATCTCTAAGGTCAAGAGAAAAGCTCGCTCTATAACCAAACTAAAGCCCGCGGGCACTCACCAACCGAAATACCGAATCGAACTCCCACGTATCAAGGGAAAGAATCCCCGGACTCAATGCGTCCAAAATGTCCGCTTCCACAAACCTTCGTGTCGTGACGCCGTCCAAGGGAGAAGTGCCGATCTTCTTCTTCTTCATCGTCTTCATCCTCGGGGCGTGGCTGCGCTTGCGCTGTCCTGCACTCCTTTGCTTGGCGATAAGGAGGTGCTGCCACTGATTAGGAATCGGTACCTTCCTGGTTACCGATCGTCCTTGCTTCCCGAGATTCCGACAGATGTCCCAACCGATGTTCGTTAACCGATGACGAGTGATTCCAATGGTGAGTGCCGTATTGGTTGGTTATTCTCCGATCGACAAGACGAACCAATCGAATCCTATGGCTTCCCCTATACGCTGCTTATCGCTATCTTATATCTAAACTTATCCTAAGCTTAGCCTAAGGGATCTAGCCCTTTACACGATTCCGTAGCCAAGATACATACCGATCCAACCGACTTGACGTCTCCTCTGGACGGGTATGTTCCAAAATATCACTTGTAACGTAGCGTGAGAAACGCCACGTTACAACTCCCCCACCCTTAGTCGGAAACTAACAATCCAAACCCCAATAAAAAAGAATGCTTAACATGAATTTCCCGGGTGAGTGTCCAAGAGGCCCAAATTTGACTCAATTTGAAGTTAAGAATCTATGTTTCGGCTTCTCCCTTATAAGGCTTCAAATCCTTTATATGGTGTTTTCCCATGGATTGTCCCCCTTCATCAGCCAACTCATAAACTATGTCGTTGTGGTTCTTGGAAACGACATAGGGACCTACGAATTTTGGTGCCAATTTCGATGTAAAGTGTTGAGCTGCCTGAGAGAGAACATGGTTCCGTTTCCAAACGCGATCACCGATCTTATATTGAACCGAGCGCCTATTCTGATCGTAGTATTGGGCTCGTTTATCGTGAGCCAATTCTAGATTTTGCCAAACGATATCGTAAATTTCTTGTAACCGAGCCAATCGTACTGTCCACTGTCCTCTGTCTGGTGGTGGTATGTCTACGTTACCCTCTATAACTCTCCTTACGAAATTGGGAGGATTCAGTTCCCTACCGAAATTCAAAAAACAGGGACTAAACCCAGTCGAACTATGCACCGAACCGTTGTATGCCAATTGTAATCTAGGGAGATCCCTATCCCAATCCCTATGATCCGACTCAACATACGCCGCTATCATCGTTTTGAGGACCTGATTTTTCCGTTCTACAGGATTCGCTTGGGGATGGTACGGAGGAGTTGTAGTATGCCTAATACCTGATTCTCGCGCTAAAGTCTCAATGACTTTATTGCAGAATTCAGTCCCGTTGTCTGAAAGCAACACCTCCGGACATCCCCACCGACACAAAACAAATTCCTCAAAAGCCGACGCAATGTTTTTGGCAATAGCCCTACGCAACGGTATCACCTCAATCCATTTCGTAAAGAGATCTTCAAAAACCAACACGTAAGAAAATCCAGACCGACTCCGAGGAAAGGGACCCATAATATCGGTTGCCACAACCGTCCAAGGCATGTCTACGTCCCTTTTCCCCATTTTCCCCGCAGGTTGGGACTGGTCTGGTTTGATTTGGGCACATACCTCACACGACCGAACATAATTCTGGATATCTCTAAACATACCGGGCCAATAATAACTAACCGAAGCCCGATTGTAAGATTTTTCGACACCTAAATGACCAGCAGTTGGCTCATCGTGAACTTCCCTGAGTATATCCGAATGTTTTTCCGGGTGTGGAACCAATTTCCAAGGATTCGGATCCATCCCAACCGATTCTACCAGAGCCAAAGGTCGACGCCGATACAGTAACCCATCTTCAACTTTCCAACCAACATACCTTTTTGGAAAGCGAGTTACTAATTTAATCCGACTTTCATACCAACGTTCCGAAACCGATTTCTTTTCCTCTACGATGGCTAGGAGCTCTTCGGGTTCTCTTTCGTACATCCTAGATAATGCATCAGGCACGTGATGAAGAGCGCCTTTCCTATGAACGATCTCAAAATCGTATTCCGAAAGTGCTAATGCCCACCGAGCTAACCGACCTGTAGGATCCCTAAGGTTACGGAGCCAACGAAGACAGGAATGGTCTGTTATTACCGTAAAATGGTATCCCTCTAAATAGGGCCTAAATTTCTTAACAGACCAAACCACCGCTAAACATTCCTTCTCCGTAACCGAGTACTTCATTTCTGGATCCGTGAGAGTTCTGCTGGCGCAGGCTACAATGTGTTCTTTGCCGTTAATATTTTGGACCAATACTGCACCCAAACCAAAGCCACTCGCATCCGTTTGTAAAACAAACGGTTGCGAGAAATCAGGGTATTTTAATACTGGTGCAGTTGCCAATGCCTTTTTCAAATTTTCAAATGCAGCAGATCTCTCCGAAGTCCAATCCCATACCTGATCCTTTTTTAAGAGCTGTGTCAGTGGAGCACTCCGAGCCGAAAAATCGATAACAAAACGCCGATACCAAGACGCCATACCAAGAAAACGTCTTAATTGCCGAATGTTCTTTGGAGGTGGATATTCCAAAATTGGACCAATCTTCTCCGGATCCACCTGCAAACCTTCCCTATTAACTCGGAATCCTAAATACCGAACCTCTTGACAGCAGAATTCGCTCTTTTCCCGATTGATGACCAAACCAGCTTCCCGAATTTTCCCTAAAATGCGATTTAACCAAACCAAATGCTCCTCAAACGTCTTGGTAACGATAATAATATCGTCCAAGTACGCGAATGAATGCGGTTCCATTTCTGGACCGATCAACTTATCCAAAAGCCGCTGGAAAGTGGCTGGAGCATTTGACAAACCATAGGGCATCCGACGAAACTGGAACAGACCCATTCCTGGAACAGTAAAGGCTGTTATTTCCCGACTGCTGTCATCCAAAGGTATCTGATGGTAGGCCTGGCTAAGATCCAAAGTCGAAATGTACCGAGCACCACCGAGTTTGTCCAGAATATCACTCATATAGGGAAGAGGATATGCATCCTTCTTCGTAACCGAGTTAATTTTCCGAAAATCCAAACAAAAACGGTACGTGCCATTGGGTTTCCTAACCATGACTACTGGAGTAGACCAAGCACTACTAGATGGTTCGATGACCTCGTCCGACAACATCCGATTGACCTCATCATACATGGCCTGCTTCACTACCGGAGAAACTGGATAGTACCGCTGTTTTATCGGCTCATGGCCTTGCACATCAATACTGTGTCTAATTAAATCCGTACATCCAAATTTCTCCGGGAGTTGACCCACTTCTTTATCCAAAAATTCTGTCAACCGATGCTGTTCGTCCGATGTCAACTCCACAATTCCACAACACGAGGATTCCAAGAGTTCCGTATTTCCAATTGTTTCCTCAAAACTATGCTCTACCTTTTTATCGGTGAGGTACCAAACCTGTCGATTGCCATCGATCACGACACCAAATTTTCGGATAAAATCCATACCAAGAATGCAATCTGCAGCTAAATGGGGTACAATCCGGATCTCTAGTTCCTGAGAGACTTCATCTACCTCTACAGGAATGTTAACTTGTCCTATGACTCGTTCTATGTCCCCATTTGCTAAAATAATTGACCGATATTTCGGTGTCGAAACCGAGTAACCTAATTTGGAAACAATTTCCTTACCTAAAGGACCCAAGAAAGTTCGAGAAGAACCGGTATCCAACAATGCTCGAACCGAGACATTTCCAATTTTAACCCGAAGAAAGATTCGCTTTCCTAATTCCAAAGTTTGAATCGGGCCACAACTAATTGGAGTCTGATCTTCTTTTACATCCAATAGTTGACGGATCAAATCCGAATCATCCAAGTCTACCGAAAGCTTATCCGAAGGGGTTGTTGAGGTCTTCCTACGAACGGAAGAATCAGTTTGGACCTCTATGGCTGACTCTTCTTTTCGTTTCCCGAACATTTGGTGCAGTTAGACCGAATTACATTGGCTGCACCACAACCAAAACAATGTTTACTTTTCGGACCCCGACATTCTTTCGCGAAATGGCCCTTTTTCCTACAATTCCAACATTCCACTGTGGAATTGTTCCTACCCGACGATGTTTTACTTTGGTCCTTGCCGTTCCTATCCGATGGACTCCCTTTCGGCTGACTCCTGGGCTGTTCTGTCACGGCTGCTGCGTAGGTCCGCTCGTGGTCCTTCCGGCTGGTCGCCGCACCAAAGGATTTTCCCGAAGCCTTGTTTTTCCTAATCTGCGAACCTCTGCACAAACTCGTAACATGCACCGACGAATCCCAAGCTGATGGTTCTTCCGAGAGGTCTATAAGGTTTCCCTCCCAAGCCAAATCCGGATACGCCGATTCCGATGGGTTTGGCGGCGGCTTGTAGCACCTAGTTGTCGCCCAAATTGCTTCTCGTTGTGCACAAGCCGATCCGAGTTCTTTGATGGTGGTGAAATCATCCGGGACGATGTGGACCTTGTACTCCGGCCTAAGGTTGTCGTACGCCAAATTGAGCTGCTGGCGAACGCTCCACATCGGATCCATCCGAGATAGCAGCGTATAAAGGCAGGTGAGGTAATCCCTCGCCGACTCACCTACGCCTTGAGTTCGGGTCCTCGCCTGTTCTTCCAACCGACGCTGCTCATCCCGGAAGTCAAACCTATCCCGAAAAGCAATTCTAAACTGCTCTAAAGTGGCCCACTCTCGGAATTCCAACCTATACCACTTTAAGGCGATTCCAGTCAACAGATCCGACAAACCCCGAAGAACTTCCGAATCCGACACTTCCCAAAGATCTTGTTTTTCACGCAACCGAAACAAAAACTCCTCCGCACTCATGTTTGGGTTCGAGCCCCCCGTAAACGTCAAGTTCCATTTCCGGATAATATCTCCCGCCGCCAATTTACGATTGGTTCGAGCGGGTGGAACTGGTGGGGTGGGCTCAATTCCAACCGAGGACGTCGGAATTGCAGCAAAGGTCGAGGCTGCTGGCGGCTGAAAATGTACCCTACTGGATTCCAAATTCGTTCCTAAGGCTTGCCGAGATCTCGCAGGCACGAAAGGGTCTGCAAATGGATCCAAAAGATCCCCAAGATTCTCAGGCTCCCTCAAAATTGGACCAACCGAAGGTCGCGCTACCGATGATGTCCGAGGAGGTGGTTGCACGAAAACCGAACTGCACGTAACGACAACCGAACTTGCCATTGTTGTTAGGGTGCTTGTCGTCGTCATCGTTGCAGTCGTAACAGTTACCGGTGTTATAATCTGGACACTGTTCTGGGTAGGGGTAGATGTCGCTTCCCTATTCTCCAAAGCAACCGAATTTTCGTAATGGTCCTCAAAACCATTCTTTTCCAACCAAAACTGAGATAACCTAATCCTCAGGTCTCTCTCATTTCCGTCGGTCGCCAACCCATTCGACGCCAAGATCATTTTAACCGCCGGTTCCGGAAGACTTTCGACCCAGGAAACGTCCATCGTCGCGTCCGTCGACATTTTGTGTCCTAATTTGTCCAAAACGACCTAAAGTTTGGCAAAACCTATTCGCAACTTTCCGAAAAATTGTTCGTTGCGTAACAAATCCGAATCGCGAAATTATGCTTACAACAAAAAAAATTGTTCTCTCCTAGACGGTTCAACACCTAAATACAAATGGTTTTCCAAGATACCAAAGATACAGAAATATACAGAATAAATTTCAACAATCACTGATAGTTCACTAATAAATCCAAAACAAAAACAAGAACACCAAAATTCGCATAAATATATATTCAGTATGATTCAATTTTTATTGTGTGCCCCAAATCCAAAAGTAAAAGGTATTAATATCCTACAGTATAATTTTGAAAGACAAAAAAAATTATTCCAAATATCCAAAATTCATTATGATAACCTTTCCAAAAAAAAATGCAATAATAGAAACAAATTTTATTAGGTTTTATCAAAATCTCTATTTAATCCAATAATCCCAAAAAAAAATTTAATATTCCAATTACTCATAAAAAAAAATTTTTGTTAAATTTACTTAGGTGAAATTCAAATATCCAAAAAAAATTCAATTTAATTTAATAATTCCAAAGATAAATAAAAAAAAATGGTATTAGTTATTTCGAAAATGTAAATTGCCAAATTTGTAAAATATCTTAATTTCGATTTATTAAATTCCAAAAATAATATTAAAATTAATTTAATTTCCAAACTTTAATTTCAAACGAAAAGGGCACACAATTCGCAACACAGTCAGGAAATCACACACACAAAGAAATATCCCAATGTTTCCAAAAATCACACGAAAATAAAAAAAAATTCAATTCACAAAAATTATCTAGTTCGCTGGGCTCCAAATTTGTATTATTATTTATTTTATTACAAATAATATTTCCAATCCAAAAATATATTGTGAGCCCAGTACCGAACTCGTCAGGCTCCCGAAGTCGTAGGAGTCGTGGGGTCTCACCAATCACAAAAAAAAAAGATTATATTTTTTTTTTTTTAAATCCAAAATTTCCGAAAAAATCACGCCCGGCCCCACGTTGGGCGCCAAATTTGTAACCGGGGAACCTCGGGAGCGGCTTCCCGGCACAAACTGACACCCTTTCCCAAGAGATCAAAAGCCAGAAGGGCGCCAGGGACTTTTTAACCTTCTAAAAGTTGTGACGTGGAATTCGGGAGGGTCGGGCAACCTCCCCCCACGTACACTTCTTATCGTCCGTTGGGCGCCAGCCAGGGTCGGCCTGGCCGTGCTGGGTGCTGAAAGAACTACAGAAAATAAGATTTGGGGACCGGAAAAATAAATAGGAACTCCCGGAATCGACTCAAATATCTCCAACCGGACCTTTATTTCCGGCCGAATCTCTCAAAAGGAAATAATATCCCAAAAACAAAGAAAACGATCGTCGTTAATACTAATAATAAGAATAAGAACAATAATACTAAGAATAATAATGATAATCAAAATCTTAATCTTACTCGCTAAAACGACCTGAGAGAAATCCCGACAACCGGACTTCACTCGGTGTGACGTAAAATGGCGGCCGGAATACGACCGGCTCGCCTCTCTCCCTCTCTCTCTCTCTCTCGCACTCCGTAGCACACACACCTGAGGGAAACTCCCGGAGAGGCCGGAAGCTCCCCTGGGCAACCTACCCGGTCCGGACGCCCGGAACCGGGACTCAAAATAATCGGAAAAAGAGCCCGGACAAAAAGGGGAAAGGACGCTTCCTTTCTCCCCCGGAACTTTACCGGCCACGTGCCGGACAAAGCAAGAAAAAAATGAAAGAAACGACAAACAAAAAGAAAAGAAAGAATAAAAAAGTATAAAGAAATACGGGGAGCTGAAGTAAGCTCCGCCCACGAACCTTTTCAACTTTCCTAAAGTCCTCCAACACCGTCCTCTCGTCTCCTCGATCAACGTTTTTACAAAAATCCAAAAATCTCACAAGGGGTCCGGGCGGTATGGCGGCGAACGCGAGAATGACTCGCTCCGCGGTTCTCCTCGGAGAGGGGGACGATCGACCGTGGATCACAGCGCCGGAGTCTCGCCGGTCCGTCCGGTGCTGCCCTCCGTACTAATCGCCGCTCCCTAGCCGGCGCGGGACGGTTCGAATCCGGTAGCTCCCTGCCGACGTTTTCCCGGGCGTCGTCTCTTCCGGAACGCCTGGGTCCGGTGTTACCCCTTCCTCCGGTGGGGCAGGGATCGGGCCGGTGGTTTTTCCCTCGTCCTTGATGGTGCTAGGAGGGTATCTCCCTCGGAACGGTAGCCGGGACTTTGAATCGCTCCCGGTTGCCGCGCCGCAATATGGCCGTTCGTATTCCCGGCTTCCATTCCCGCGTTGTTCGGCGGTCGATTCCCGATCGATACCTCGGTGGGGTCATGAAAAAAGAACGAGCGGCCGAAGTGACAGGTTGGAGGTTATGTGCGGTTGCCCAGGGGGTACGAAGGTGCCTTACCGGTCACCCGGGATTCGGATTCCCTGATTCCCGCGTTCGGCGCCTTTACCGGTAGGACTCTGCGTTATTACTCTTTACTTGTGGATGGGGTTCGAAATACCCCCATCACACCCCCCCCCCCTCTTGCGACGAGCTATCCCGGAAGGGGTGGCGAGTCTTCAAAAGCTCCCCGTTTAATAAGACGAAAGAACGAAATTTTAACTCTACGCAGTTCCGGTAAAGAAAAGGCACGTCGTAACCCCTGGCAACAACCAAGGAAAAGTAAAAGTAAAACGAAATAGCGAATTAAACGTAAACGGACTGATTAGGCGATCCTAATCATTAACGTATTTTGGAGTACATGCAAATTATACGGAAGTTACATGCAGAAGATCCGATAAATTAGGGAAACCTCCACCCGGGATTTGGATCGGAGAGTGGTTATGAAAAGATTACACCCGTTTCGCTCCCACTTTAATTTATTTTTCTCCGGACAGGGAGCCGGTTTCCGTTTCCGGCGATCCCGGGTCTCCCGGGTCTCTCTTCTTCTTCTTCCTCCTCCGGCCTACCAACGCCGGTTGCGGCCGGTGCAATCCGGACAATTCTGCCGGGTATATCCGGGCCTGTGGCAGCGTGGACACGCCTTCCGCCGGGGTCGGGGGCACTCATCCACCCGGTGGCCCTCCCCGAAACAGTTCGGGCATCGATTCCCCACCAGATCCTCCAGCCGCTCCCGTTCCTTCTGCCGGGGCTCTGGTGGGGCTCGTCGCTCGCAGGGCCTCCTCTTTTCCGCCGGTGGTCGGGCCTTCTCCCGGCGTTCCCGGGTGTATATGACGCGGCCCTGGGGCAGGTCCTCCACCTGCGTTGCACGGCTGGCCCTCGCCGGGTTTGGTGCCGGTGCGGTTGCCGGCTTCTGGGCCGGTGTGGGTGTTGGTGCCGGGGCCGGTGGTGCTTCCGGCGCAGCTGCCGGTGCGGGTACCGGTATTGGTTCCGGATCCGTAGGGGGGGCCGCTTCCTCTCCCCTTATGCCCTGGGCCAGGTCCTCTATCCGGGCGATCACCCCGTCGATCCCCTCCTCCAACTTCGTCAGGTGTCTCCGGGCCTCCCGGATCACCTCCGCCACTCGGAGGGCGCCGGCGCGTTCCTCCTGGTTTCCGGTTCCTTCCATTTTTCGATCTGCAGAAGGGAGATATTGGATTTCGCACGGGCGCGAGGACAGGAAACGAAACACCAGGTGTACGTTCGGGTACGGATAGATGGACAAAAAGGAAGAAAAAGAAAGCATGACGTTAGTTATGATAGGGTTAGCACATGGGCCTCCCCTCTCTCACTTTTTAAGTTAAGTTTCGGGCCCGGAGGGGGGGGGAACGAGGTCCGCTCCTCCGGGGAATCGCGGGTTTAATTTTCGGCCCGGAGAGGGAACGGGGTCCGTTCCTCCGGGAGAATCGCGGGTTTTAAATCTTTAATGTGGTGTTTCCCGAGATTTTTACCTTTCATATCAACGAGTTCGTACACCACGCGCGATAAGATCTTCGAGATCTTGTACGGTCCCGAGTATTTGGGCGCTAATTTAGCCGCCACTCCCTGCGCGGCGGACGAGAGCACGCGGTTCCGCTTCCACACGGCGTCGCCTACGTTATACGTCAAGTCTCTGTGCGTCTGGTTATAGTATTTAGCTTGTCTTTCGTTTGCAGTCTCCAAGTATTGTATCACAAGGTCGTGAATTTCTGTCATTCGGAGCATCCGTTCAGCCCACGCCTCTGGATCTTGCCTCGGCAAATTGATTTTTCCATCTAGAATGCGCCGGGCGAAACGTGGGGGTGAAGGGATGCGTCCGAAGTTCACGAATGCCGGACTCATCTTTAAGGTACTGTGTACGGCGGTATTGTATGCAAACTGAAATTGATGAAGGTGATCGTCCCAGACGCGGTGATTCCCCTCGACGTAAGCCGTAATCATCGTCTTGATCACCCGGTTCATACGTTCCACCGGGTTGGCTTGTGGATGGTAGGGCGGCAGTGTGAGGATCCTGATTCCAAATCCTCGGCAAAAGTTCCTGATTTTCCGGTTGGCGAATTCGGTTCCATTGTCGGTCAGGAATACATCCGGACTGCCCCAGCGGTAGACAATTCTTTTCTCAAAGGCCTGTAGGATGGATGGGCCATTTGCTTTCCGCAGAGCCACGCATTCCACCCATTTACTATGTAGGTCGTGGAAGACCAGGGCGTATTGGCAGCCGTGCGTGCTTTTGGGGAACGGCCCCATAATATCGGCGGCTACGATCTTCCATGGTGCGGCTGCGATTCGCCTTCCCATCAGTCCCGGAGGCGCCTTCTGTTCCACCTTGCAACGTTGACAAGTCTGGCACTTCCGGACGTACCACATGATATCGTGATACATCCCGGGCCAGTAGTAATTTTCCGTGGTCCGGGCGTACGTTTTTCCGACTCCCAGATGCCCTGATTGCGGATCATCGTGTGTCTCCCGCAATATGGCGTCTCGGGCACTGGGAGGAACTACTAGTTTCCAGGCGTTGAGATCTGGTACGATTAGGTCCAGGTACGTGTTGGGGCGGTATCGAAACAGCTGGCCGTCTTCGATTTTCCAGCCGTCGAATCTTTCCGGATGTGTCTGGACGTCTTCCAGTCGTCGGTCGTACCACCTTTCGTCCTTGGGTGGTTCCGGTGGGTCGTTGTCTGGTTCTTCTGTTTCCGGATCCTCTTCCGGATCCAGGGCGGCGATTTCGTTTCCGGGTTCTGCCGGATTTACTGCGGCAGTTTCGTCTCCCGGTTCTGCCGGATTTACGGCGGCAGTTTCGTTTTCCGATTCTGCCGGATTTACGGCGGCAGTCTCGTCTTCCGGATGTGGTTCGTACATCCGGGATAGGGCGTCCGGAACATGATGCAGTGCTCCTTTGCGATGAACCACCGTGTAGTCATATTCCAGTAGTTCCAGAGCCCATCGAGCCAGTCTTCCATCTGGAGTTTTTAAGTTGTGGAGCCACCTTAAACTACTGTGATCCGTTACAACGGTAAAGTGGTATCCCTCCAGGTAGTGCCGGAACTTCCGGATAGCCCAGATGACCGCTAGGCACTCCTTTTCGGTGACGGTGTAGTTAATTTCGGCCGGCGAAAGAGTCCTACTGGCGCAAGCAACGATGTACTCCCGGTCATCCTTGGACTGGCTAAGAACGGCCCCTAATCCTGAATTGCTGGCGTCCGTTTGTAACGTAAACGGTAGGGAGAAATCCGGCGTTGTGAGGACCGGAGCTGTGGACAAAGCCACTTTGATCTTCCGGAATGCGGCCTCTTGCTCTTCTCCCCAATTCCATTTGATATTCTTCTTCAGGAGTCGGGTTAACGGGACGGTCAGATCGGCGAAGTTTTCGAGAAATCGCCGATACCACGACGCCATTCCGAGAAAGCGTCGTAGCTGCGTCAGGGTTCTGGGTGCCGGATATTCGAGTATGGGCGCTACTTTCTCCGGATCGATTTGTAGTCCATCGTTATTCACCCGGAACCCAAGATATCGGACCTCGTTCCGGCAAAATTCACATTTTTCCGGATTCAAGGCTAGTCCGGCATTTCCGATAGCTTGTAGGACGCGGCCGAGCCAAAGTAGATGCTCTTCGAACGTTGGCGTAATCACAATGATGTCGTCCAGGTAAGCAAAAGCGTACGGGACCATTTCTGGGCCGATCAGTCGATCGAGGAGCCTTTGGAACGTTGCCGGAGCGCCGGAGAGTCCGTAAGGCATCCGGTTGAAGTGGAACAATCCTCGACCTGGTACCGTGAACGCGGTGACTTCTTTACAGCCCTCTTCCAGCGGGATCTGGTGGTACGCCTGGCTGAGGTCGAGGGTCGAGATATATCTGGCGGAACGAAGTTTATCCAGAATTCCCTCGATGTACGGCAACGGATACGCATCCTTCTTTGAAACTGCGTTGACCTTCCGGAAATCTAAGCAGAACCGGTATTTTCCGGTAGGCTTCCGGATCATTACGACCGGCGTGGACCATTCGCTTTGCGAGCGTTCGATGATCCCTTCTTTCAACATCCGGTCTACTTCGGCGTACATTGCCTCCCGGACGGGAGGGGAAACCAGGTAGTACCGCTGCTTGATCGCTGGGTGCCCTTGCGTGTCGATGTTATGTTTGATGAGCGAGGTGCACCCCGTCTTCCCGGAAACTTTCGGGAGTTCCCGGTCGAGAAATTGCTGGAGCCGCGTTTTTTCCGGCTCGGTGAGCTCCACCAGTCCGCAGCAGGTGTCGTCCTCTTCTGCTCCCGGTGACTCGTCAGTCCCGGATGGCAGGAACGGGTGTTTCCGGCCGGTGAGTGCGGAGATCCAAGTGTCGTCGGTCCCGTTGATCTGAATCTCGAAACGGCGGACGAAGTCCATTCCAAGGATCGCATCCGACGTAAGATTTGGAATGATCGAGATCGGCATTTCAATCGTGAAGTCATCTACAGTGACGGGGACGATGACTTCCTCCCGGACCATGACGACGCTGCCGTCCGCCGTGAGAACGCACCCGGAGGCCGGTTGTCGAACCTCCAGTCCTTCGCGAAATTCTGGAGCTACTCCGATACTTCCCAGAAAAGTCCTCGAGGATCCCGTATCGAGGAGGGCCCTCACGTTTATTCCGTTGATTCCCACGTTGAGAAACGGTCGGGGAATCCGTTCCAGGGTAGAAATATCCCCACAGTGGACGTCACTCCGGTGTGATGCTCCCAGTCGGTTCCCCCGGAAATGGCGGGGTTCATTAATTGCTTCCCCTACGGGGTCGTCCGGAGGACTGATCTCCGGTGCGGCCGGAGAAGGCTCCTTTTCCGGAGATCCCCGGTGTATGATCCCAGTCTCGTTGGGAGAGGGTGCCGGGATCGGGCAGGTCACTCCCTTTTGGCGTTTCCCGCGCACCGTTTACATGACGGAAGTATCGAACCATGATTCTCGCACTGGTAGCAGTGGTCCGGTTTACGGGGCTTCGGGCACGACCGAAGTCCGTGGCCTTCCTCCTTGCAATTCCAGCAGACGATTTTCCGCTTCTCCGCCGGTTTCGAGGGTCCAGCCGTTTCGCGTTGGGTGGTGCTGGAGGAAGAAGGGGTTGCTTCCGGTTTTCGACCGGATTCCTTCCGGTAGGTTTCCTTCGCGGGCTTCTTTACGTCGTTACCCAAGGAGGCGACTCTACCGGTTTTCGCCAGCGGATCCCGTTTTTTGGATTGGGGAGCGAACTCCCGGATGGGCGCTTCTTCCTTCGGCGGTGGTGCCCGGAACTGCCGGAAGCTCTCCCACGACGTCTCCAAGTCTTGCGCAAGTTCCAACAACTCTTCCATGGAATCGATACTACGCCGGTGGATATGTTTCCGGTATTTCGGCCGGAGATGCAAATACGTCATATCCAGAAGCTCCTCGTCGTTCGGTGGTTGCGTCAGTCGTGCTGCGATGCCCTCGATGCAGCATATGAATTCGGCGACGGTCTCCTCTTCAGCCTGAGTTCTCTTATTCAGGTATTCCCTCAGCTGTCGCTGGAGATCTCGAGTCCCAAAACGTAGGAGGAATTGTCGCTTGAATTCCTCCCAGGTGGTGATTCGTTTTCGGTGTACCCGGAACCACTGCAGGGCGTTATCGTGGAGGATGGTTGACATGACGGTGAGGAGGTCGTTTTGGTTAATACCTCCCATGTATGCCCTGTCCTCCAGTTTCTCCAAGAATTCCTCCGCACTCACTTCGCCCCGATTGGAGTATTCCACCTTCCACTTCCCGATCAACTTGGTGAGACTGGAGGCGCCTAGTCGGGGTCGGTCCCGGTCTGTGTGGTGAGTCGGAGAATAGGATCGGTCGCGTTGCCGGTGCGAGGATCTAGGGCGTTCCCTGCGGTCGTATTCCGGAGGCGAGTTTTCTCGTCGCCTTTCCTCGTCGGAGTGATTCGAGCGTACCGGGGCGTGTCGCGGTTCATCCCGGTCATCGTCGTCTCGGCGTTTCCGGCGGTCGTATCCTCGAGGCGAGTTTTCTCGCCGTCGTTCCTCGTAGCCAGATTCCGAGCGTACCGGGGCGTGTCGCGGTTCATCCCGGTCATCGTCGTCTCGGCGTTCCCGGCGGTCGTATCCTCGAGGCGAGTTTTCCCGCCGTCTTTCCTCGTCGTAGTGACCCGAGCGTACCGGGGCGTGTCGCGGTTCATCCCGGTCATCGTCGTCTCGGCGTTCCCGGCGGTTGTATCCTCGAGGCGAGTTTTCTCGCCGTCGTTCCTCGTAGCAAGATTCCGAGCGTACCGGGGCGTGTCGCGGTTCATCCCGGTCATCGTCATATCGGCGTTCCCGGCGGTCGTATCTTCGAGGCGAGTTTTCTCGCCGTCTTTCCTCGTCGTAGTGACCCGAGCGTACCGGGGCGTGTCGCGGTTCATCCCGGTCATCGTCGTCTCGGCGTTCCCGGCGGTTGTATTCTCGAGGGAGATCTTCTCGTCGTCTTTCCTCGTAGTAAGATTCCGGGTGTACCGTGACGTACCGGGGCTCGTCTCGGTGGTGATCGGAACGCCGTTCCCGGCGGTCGCGTTCTCGAGGACGATCTTCTCGCCGTTCTTCGTATCGGCTTTCCGCCGGAGGGGCATGTGTCCGGGTGTTCCCGGGCAACCGGTCATCGATTCGATGTCCCGGAATCTCCGAAAGGTCCGGCCGTCTGGGCCAGTGAAGATCTTCTTGATGTGGCAGGAGCGGGAGACTGTTTCCGCGGTGATCTCGGGCTGGACTATCGTCGCGAGGTGGAATCGTCCGGCTGGCGACGTATGAACTACTAACCGGTCTCGTCGTGATATACGTCACTGTCGTTGTCGTGGTCGTAGTGGAGACAGGCACCGCTACTGAGGCCGGGGTTAGCCAGAAAGCGACGTGGGGATTCCCTGGTATCGATTGTCTCCTTCGTACGTCCGTCGGGTGTCCGGTTCCGTCTATACCGCCGTAGGTCTGGTGACCGTCGTGGTCCATCCGTGCGTCCTGTCTAATTTGGTCGTCGTTCCGAGTCGAGTGGAACGGACCCGCGAGCTCCCGGCGAGGGAGCGACTCTCTCGCGACGCGAATCTCGCGTTCCGGGTCAGGTCGCGTCCTGCCCCGGTCATGTGCGCCGGTTCCGTCCGGATACGGTTCCTCATACCGGCTTCTTTCGATTTGGGCCGGATGCTGCCGGAGACCCGTTTCCAGCGGTGGGGACCCATCCCGCCCGTAGCGTCGGCGTCGTAGATAGTCCCTGAGTGGCGGTACCCGATACGTGGGGAATTCGTTCCGGAGTCTCTCTTCGGTCGCACTGGGGTGCACACTATCCCCTCTGGGGTCACTCAACACTGTCTGTTGCTGGTCGGAGCCGGTATGCGTCCGGTATCCACTTTCTTGTTCCCGGTCGTCGGCCCGGGATTTCCCCGGGGGAAATGTGGGAGGCGCCCGACGCATGGGCGCCTCTCTCGCGACTTCACGCATTCGCTCGGTGAAGGGGCCCCGAGTTCCTAACGAGTCCCTTCTTATTCGCGGCCTTACGCTGCCGGTCTCCATCTCAACGTAGAGACGGTCCTCGTCGTTCGCCCGGGGGGGAAGCTCCCGTGCTATCGCACCCGAGGGTGGCCGCTCCTGCGTTGATCCGGGTTCCCGCTCTACTAACCCGGCAAGAAACGAGTCCCGGACCTCCGGGTCGGACCGTACACTCCCGGTGGTACGTGAGGACAAATCGATGCCTTCCCACGAGAAGTGCATCCATTCGCCCTCATAATCCGAAGACGCACGACTCATAGTGTTAGTATCTTCGCCGCGCCTCGGGAAACACCACTTCCGAAAAAGAAAAATTTTCCGAATTAATAAAAAATTTTATTATTAAAACCCGAAAAAAGAAAAAAAAAAGAAACGTACGCGAAAATATTGGGTTCCGAAATAGCGCCAATACGCGGCAAGTCGCTTTTCAGAAACCCTGAATACTCGACGGTAACCACCCGTTAATGGTTAAGATGGGAGAGGATTGGAGAAATAAATGTTTCAACACATGCAACCTTTTATTGGACCGCACAAAACATCAAAAAAAAGAAAGAGAAAACAAAGAAGAGGAAAAAAAAAAGAAAAAAAAAATAATTTTTTGGAATGCCGAAAAATTCCCAATCAATCGGGAAAGAGGTCCCGATGGACTTGCTCGTGTGAGAGATCCAGAGCGGTCGAGAGAGAGAAATTTGGTAATTTATCTAACCACAGAATTAACTTTTTAAAAAAAAAAAAAAAAAAGAATTAATTTTTCCTTGAACAATGCGTAAAAGTAAAGAATAAATTCTTTCTCAAAAAGCCGAAAAACAAGGAAACAAAATTAATGGGAAGCAAAACGAGTTTTGAAAAGAACCGTTACTTTATTCCGGAGCGATCCAGACGGTTCTGGAAAGTTCCGGCGTGACACCCAGCACGTTCGACCGGCCTTCCGGACACAACGGAGAGTGCCGGAATTCCGGTAAACGAAAGAAAAAAAAGGAAAAAAGAAAATGAAAAAGAAAAAGAAAAGAAATACCCGAATTATTTAAAAGTTTTTAAATTAATGTGGGCCCCACGTTGGGCGCCAATTTGTGACGTGGAATTCGGGAGGGTCGGGCAACCTCCCCCCACGTACACTTCTTATCGTCCGTTGGGCGCCAGCCAGGGTCGGCCTGGCCGTGCTGGGTGCTGAAAGAACTACAGAAAATAAGATTTGGGGACCGGAAAAATAAATAGGAACTCCCGGAATCGACTCAAATATCTCCAACCGGACCTTTATTTCCGGCCGAATCTCTCAAAAGGAAATAATATCCCAAAAACAAAGAAAACGATCGTCGTTAATACTAATAATAAGAATAAGAACAATAATACTAAGAATAATAATGATAATCAAAATCTTAATCTTACTCGCTAAAACGACCTGAGAGAAATCCCGACAACCGGACTTCACTCGGTGTGACGTAAAATGGCGGCCGGAATACGACCGGCTCGCCTCTCTCCCTCTCTCTCTCTCTCTCGCACTCCGTAGCACACACACCTGAGGGAAACTCCCGGAGAGGCCGGAAGCTCCCCTGGGCAACCTACCCGGTCCGGACGCCCGGAACCGGGACTCAAAATAATCGGAAAAAGAGCCCGGACAAAAAGGGGAAAGGACGCTTCCTTTCTCCCCCGGAACTTTACCGGCCACGTGCCGGACAAAGCAAGAAAAAAATGAAAGAAACGACAAACAAAAAGAAAAGAAAGAATAAAAAAGTATAAAGAAATACGGGGAGCTGAAGTAAGCTCCGCCCACGAACCTTTTCAACTTTCCTAAAGTCCTCCAACACCGTCCTCTCGTCTCCTCGATCAACGTTTTTACAAAAATCCAAAAATCTCACAAGGGGTCCGGGCGGTATGGCGGCGAACGCGAGAATGACTCGCTCCGCGGTTCTCCTCGGAGAGGGGGACGATCGACCGTGGATCACAGCGCCGGAGTCTCGCCGGTCCGTCCGGTGCTGCCCTCCGTACTAATCGCCGCTCCCTAGCCGGCGCGGGACGGTTCGAATCCGGTAGCTCCCTGCCGACGTTTTCCCGGGCGTCGTCTCTTCCGGAACGCCTGGGTCCGGTGTTACCCCTTCCTCCGGTGGGGCAGGGATCGGGCCGGTGGTTTTTCCCTCGTCCTTGATGGTGCCAGGAGGGTATCTCCCTCGGAACGGTAGCCGGGACTTTGAATCGCTCCCGGTTGCCGCGCCGCAATATGGCCGTTCGTATTCCCGGCTTCCATTCCCGCGTTGTTCGGCGGTCGATTCCCGATCGATACCTCGGTGGGGTCATGAAAAAAGAACGAGCGGCCGAAGTGACAGGTTGGAGGTTATGTGCGGTTGCCCAGGGGGTACGAAGGTGCCTTACCGGTCACCCGGGATTCGGATTCCCTGATTCCCGCGTTCGGCGCCTTTACCGGTAGGACTCTGCGTTATTACTCTTTACTTGTGGATGGGGTTCGAAATACCCCCATCACAAAGTCCCAAAGGACTTTCCGAAACAACCCAAAACTATAAAACCCAAAACCGACTATCTCTTATCTCCGGGACGTGAAGGTTCCGCCACGACTCTGCCGACTGCCGACCTAACCTGAAAAGAAAAGGTCAACCCACAGGAAAATCCCCCAAATGAATAAATCCCAAAATTCGTAATAATATAGACTTTAATATAAACAAAAAGAAATAATAGTAATAATAACAATAATAATGTCGGGAAAACCCCTTTAGCAATTCGGGTCCTGTTTCGCCACGTGGTCCCCAACTGGACCCAACCAAAAACTAAGTGGCGAAACCAAAATGAAAATCAAAAAGGACCAATCTGAATGAAACAAACAAAAGAAAATAGTCGCTTCCAAATATATCCAAAAAATCAAATACAAAAAGAAAAGGGGGAAGCCAAATCTGAAAACGTTCGGAGCCGATCTACGTTCGTAAGCCACACAGGCACCGAAACCAAGATGGTGGCTCTAACGGCTGTGGGAAAAACGTGGTTCCCGCGCAACCGACCGAACCAATCCTTCCAAAATGTAGCGTAGCTTTCTCTCTTCCTTACTATCTCTAAGGTCAAGAGAAAAGCTCGCTCTATAACCAAACTAAAGCCCGCGGGCACTCACCAACCGAAATACCGAATCGAACTCCCACGTATCAAGGGAAAGAATCCCCGGACTCAATGCGTCCAAAATGTCCGCTTCCACAAACCTTCGTGTCGTGACGCCGTCCAAGGGAGAAGTGCCGATCTTCTTCTTCTTCATCGTCTTCATCCTCGGGGCGTGGCTGCGCTTGCGCTGTCCTGCACTCCTTTGCTTGGCGATAAGGAGGTGCTGCCACTGATTAGGAATCGGTACCTTCCTGGTTACCGATCGTCCTTGCTTCCCGAGATTCCGACAGATGTCCCAACCGATGTTCGTTAACCGATGACGAGTGATTCCAATGGTGAGTGCCCTATTGGTTGGTTATTCTCCGATCGACAAGACGAACCAATCGAATCCTATGGCTTCCCCTATACGCTGCTTATCGCTATCTTATATCTAAACTTATCCTAAGCTTAGCCTAAGGGATCTAGCCCTTTACACGATTCCGAAGCCAAGATACATACCGATCCAACCGACTTGACGTCTCCTCTGGACGGGTATGTTCCGAAATATCACTTGTAACGTAGCGTGAGAAACGCCACGTTACAAAGTATCTCTGGAGGTCACCGCTAATTTGCGGGACCTCCATGCTCCAATTTCCGCTTCCAGGGGGGTCCGCTATTGAATTAGGCCAAGAGGTGCTGACCTCTTTCCGTTAGATTCTTGGGTCGATAGCCTCTACGAGATTTTTTTCTTATCCAAGGATTCGGCGCCGGAGGGTCTTCCTCATCGGCGTAGACCGTGGTTCGTTGCTATCTGGCGATTAGGGATCCGCGAACGAGGGTACCGCAACGGGAATAATTCATTAGGGTCCAAAAGGGAAAAAGTGGAAATTCGCAAGGGGGAAAAGAAGGTTTCAGGGTAAGGGAAAAAGGGAGGCTGTGCCCTCACCTATTCTTACATCGAGCTGAAGTAAACGCTCACGGTTTCGCACAAATACGCAATAAATTCCTGAAAAACAATCTTACACAATGGAAATAGCGCACAACAAAAAATAAAGAATACAATACATCAATTTTGGTGCCTTACGCAATAACAAAAAAAATAATATGATAGAAAATGATAAAAAAAAGAAAACACAGACAGAGCAGAAAAAAAATAAATGCTTCAAAAGTTCGCTCACTAAAATATATAGGGTCCCCCTCTCCTCTCAGGGAGATCCCTGGACTTCGCCACAGCCGCTAATAAAAATTATTGGTAAGATAATAACAGAAATATTTGAGGAGAAATAGAAGAAAAAACAGAAATAGATAAGAATAAAAAGAAAAAGAAAGAAAGAAAAAGTGCTCCCACCTGGAGGGGTGGCAGAATGCCACGTCACAATACAAAAGGAGAAGAAGAAAGAAAAAGACTTTTTAATGATTTATGGAAGTAACAAGCCACACCACCCCCCCAAACACCCTCTCTATCATTGCGTATTAAAAAGTAGTCATTAATTGCCACAGAATCATTGCCAATATTGGAAGGCAGCCAAGTCTCAGTAACACAAATCACGTGTGAGAAATGCATAGAGAAGTAAGCTCAAACATAATCAATTTTACGAGATAGATAGATAGATAGATAGATAGATATATCTATTATGTTTATTTATGACCAAGAAAACTGTAGGTCAAAAGAAGAGTTGAATAACAATGTGGAAGGATGCTTATAAGAATAATAAATAAAACATATTAAGTTGATTGTAAAGCAAAGTGAAGATAGAAGAAGTTAAGTAATAGTTAAAGACAATAATTGTTTAAAAAATAATTAGTTACAAAGATTATACAATTATTATGTGTGTGTGTTTAGAATAGGTGAGTGAGTGAAAGTCGAAATAGTATAAATGTTAATTGAGTAGTTGTGAAGTATATGTTTGTATAACTTAAAGCACCTCTGATCGCGCAAGCTCATTCACTTCGCACTCGTGCAAGTAAGTAAAAAGTCGTGTTTTGAAAGATGGAAGAGAGGGAGAAACTCGAACCTCTACTGGGACAGAGGGCCAAAAATAGTTTGCAGATACGAAGAAAGAATGGCGAAGGGCTTCAGTCCTGAAGGATGGAAGGTTGAAAGGCAGTTGAGAGGCGGTTAACCTGGCTGACCTACGACTCACATCATTCGGTGGAACAAAACTATCATGAAGATAGGGAGAAACACCAGAGGAGGTGATCTGATAGAGGAGGGAGCCCATAAAATAGCGCCTCCAATTTTCGAGAGAAAGCCACCCAAGTCTTCGTACCCGGTATGGTGTTATGTGCTCGTCTCGTCGAAGGTCGAATATAAATCTGATGCATGCATTAAGAACATGTTGAAGTTTTAGCTTCAAGGTGCCCGAGAGATCTGCATAGACGAGACAGCAATAATCAAAGGCAGGAAAAATCAGTGCCCTGACCAGTAGAACTCGAACGTCCTCCGCCAAAGCAGTTCTTCGATGTTTAAGCCTATAAAGGATAGAGAATGTCCGTCTAGCAATTGCGAGTATTTGGTTTTTCCAGTTTAAGGAAGGTGTAATGATGACTCCGAGGTTTCGCACGTCAGATACTCAAGGGACAGCGAAACCATCGACGGCAACCGGGGGCAAATCATTTGTATCAATTTCGGTAATAAAACGTAGGCTACCGAGAAGGATGGCCTTCGTCTTATTTAGGTTTAGCTTTAGCCCATTTAATGCAGCCCAATTTGCTATGGCGAGAGCGTCATGTCGAATACGTTCAACAGTAGAGGATAGCTCATCCGGGTAGCATGAAATATAAATCTGGAGATCATCTGCAAATAGGATATGGCTGGAGTGCCTCAAGGTGGTTCTAACGTCATTAATGAAGATTGAAAATAGTAAAGGGCCTAAAACAGAACCTTGAGGAACTCCAGCATAAATAGGTTTGAAAGATGACGGTTGCCCACTGTCGTCAAGAACTTTCTGGTACCGACCCACAAGATAGCTGCCGAACCAACGGAGAGCTGTGTCAGAACAGCCACAAGATCGAAGTTTCTTGAGAAGAATCAGGTGAGGGATGGAATCAAAAGCTTTTGAAAAATCAAAAAGAAGAAGAATGGTGACCTTCCTTTCGCCAATTGCTATCCGGACATCATCAGTAACTCTTAAAAGGGCAGTTTGAGTACTATAACCAGGTCGAAAACCCGATTGCTGAGGGTCGATGATGGAGTGCTCAGTAAGGTGTCCGATAACCTGCTTGGCCACTAACCTCTCAAAGAGTTTGAAGAGTTCAGACAGGTTCGCAATAGGTCTGGTATCAAAGGGAGTTGATGGAGTTCTGACCTTGCTGAGTGCTCTTTTATGAGAAAGTTTCCACTGAGAGGGGTAAACTCCGACCTCAATCGAGTGGTTGAAGAGGTGCATGAGATAGTTTGATACAGCAGAGAGAGAACTCATCACATCCCAGGAAGAAATACCATCAGGACCCTTTGCTGAAGGACGAGAACGGACAGAACGCTTTGTATCCAGAATGGCCTGGGCAGTGATAGGCAGGAAGTTAAAAAATGGCTCATGAGCTGCCATTTGAAGAACTTCCGAAAATTGAGCATCAGTGCAACCCTCAGAGACACCAGAAACCATGGCGTAATGGTTATTTAGTTGATCTGACAAGGGCTCCGCCAGGGTCGTGGGTCACCGATTTTGTTCAACCCTTGCACACTTTTAGTAGTCAACTAGGACAATATAATCTGTAAATATTAAGGCGTACTTCTCAAGCGTTTTTGAGAAAATCGCAAGCAAAGTTTGCGATTGCGGGCCCAGAGTACAGAAAATAGTGGACAATTTAATGGAAAAGTTTTTATTAATTATTGTATCTTGGGGGGGTCAAACAAACCCTGCATTGTATGATGAAATTTTAAGCGATGACGTAGGTCTTGCTAGTTGTACAGTGAAACTGATACCTCGTAAATGTAACTCAATATGCCAACCCTGCGACGTTTATTTTTATAGACAGATTAAAAATGTTATCAAACGCATGCAAACTTGTGCGTATTTAATTGAAAACACTTTATGTTTCCCCTGTTTATATGATAAGTATCATCCTACCTCCCCAAGATGCATTTGACGATTAATTGTAAAATTTAATTATGTTTCGTTGTTTTTTATTTTTTGTCATTATTCATTTAATAAATAAGAATATTAAATGAAAATCAATGCGTTTCGTTCTTTATTCGTTCACAATTTTAAATATGTTTGTGATAATAAAAAATGATGCAAATAAATATATTTTCGTATTATATTTCCTTTAAATTATAATATACATGAAATAATGTGTGGAAAAAAAACTTTTTTTAAATGCCCGAAAGGGGACTCGATCCGGCGTTCTAGCGGTTACGAAGCTAGAACGCTAACCACTCGGCCACCGCCGCTGCTTGGTAACGATTGTCCCGTAAGAGGATATAAGCGACGCATCGAAAATCGCAAACTTTGCTTGCGATTTTCTCGAAAACGCTTGAGAAGTACGCCTTAATATTTGCACATTATATTGTCCTAGTGGACTACTAAAAGTGTGCAAAGGTTGAACAAAATCGGTGACCCACGACCCTGGCGGAGCCCTTGTGAAGTGAAAAAGCGGAGAGGTGAGACCATTGTGGATCCAACCAAGCCAGCGGATGATAGTAATCCCCAGGTTTCGGATCTATTTCGGACCGATGAGATGCTGTCCCTGAGAAAGTTGTTCCTAGTTGCCCTGATGTCGGAAGTAATAGCATTGCGGAAGGCCTGGAATTGCTGCCAAGCGGCTCTGGAGCCAGAGCGTTTTGCTTTTTTATAAAGTTTGTTTTTAACTTTGATTCGATCCATTAGAGAGGAAGTGAGCCAAGGAGGACGATGTCTTTTAGCAAGGACAAACCTGATGGGAGCATGTAGATCGAGGGCATTTTTCATACAGTGCGTAAGGAAAGAGGCTCTTTCCTCAACCTGTGTTGACTGAGAGGAATCAGAAGAGAGTAAAGGATCGGTATCAAGCAAGGAAGACAGAGTGTCCAAGAAAGCTGGATGATGAAACTGAGTATAGCAGCGTCTAGATGTTGCAAGAGGAAAAAATTCGGTGCGAGATAAGCTGTAAGATAATGTTATCAAATCATGCCCAGCAATGAAAGGAGACTCTGTCTTACTAAAAGCGAAAACTCGATCCAGGGAGTCGACGATGGCTACGTCAAGCCAAGAGTCAGAGGAAGCTGTATGATGTGTTGGGCCAGAAGGCACAACGTGTAGGGACAACAGATTGACAAAGTCAATAAGTGAGACTGACTCAAAAGAATGACGCAAGAGATCGCAGTTTAAGTCGCCCAGGATGAGGGTTGAGCCATAAGCATGGATGAATTTGAAGAGATCTTGTGTGAGAAGTTCAAATAGTGCTGCTTTAGGCCTTCTATAAATGACCGCGATTCGGAGTGGAGCGCCCGACATTGCAACCTCAAGGATAATGTATTCAGGTTGATTTGAAAACTGGCCAGGTGAGGAGGCCAATAACCGAGCCCGAAGGACAAAACAGGCCACTCCACCACCGATCTTTCCCACTCTATCATTCCTGAGGAGGACGTACCCATCAAGGGAGACTGACTCATCAGGAATTCCATCATGGAGCCAGGTTTCAGCAACAGCAATGATCTGGGGTTTAGCAATGTGGACATAAGTAGTTATTAAGTCAATATGCCCTAATAAGGAATTAGCATTGAGATAAACGGCAGTGAGAGAAGAGGAGGGAAGAGAAGGAGAGGTAGAAGAGGAGGTGCAATCAGGAAAAGATAGCGAAAGAGATGAATGAGGCGTGGGGCCAGTCAGGGGAGGAAGGAGTCATAAGAGAGCGTCAAGATCAGTCATGGAGGAGATGATCTTAGGAGCTTCTCCATCATTCCTCCTCACTCTGATGACACTATCCTTCACCCAGACATACTTGATTCGGGCTGATTTGGCTCTAGCTCGCACCTGGCGAAGAAGAGTATGAGTGGGTGGGGGAAACATTTCATTTACATACAGTGTGTTTGAGGGAAGATCGGGGTGCAGATCAGAAAGGACGACCCTGCCATGCTTCTTTTTTGTTCCAAGTACCGTATTGCGTGCAATAGAAGATTTAAATAGGATGGCTAATGACAATCGAGTGAGTGGTCGAGCAGTGGGATGTGCTGAACCCGATGCAGAGGAAGAAGCAGGAATACCATCAGGGGCACTAGAAGAGGACCTAACCATACGCCTGATCTCCACCACATCGGGAATGCAGCAATCAGTATGCAATACATGAAGCAGGGCTGACACTGCTTCTGCATTTGTGCGAGTAATAGTAGAAGGGAAGCTTGATAGAACAAGCTCTCGAGACATTTTAGATTCAGGAGGAGAGAATTTCGCAGCAGGGTGCAAGGGTGCGGAATCAGTCCTCGATAGCTGACTCGACAGCTGCAAGTCGCCGATCGTGGTCATTTACGCGGGCCATAAGTTGACTCAGAGCATCAAGTTTACGGTGAATTTCCGAAATTGAAGCAGAGGTACGAGCTTCAGAAGCTGTCAGAGTATTGATGGCATCAGAAGTACGAGCATCAGAAGAGGTGATTAACGAGGTGATGTTATCAATTTTCTCCGAAAGTCTAGAAAAGGAATCATCTTTGACAGTATCTGTAAAAGCAGAGGGGCACGGCGTCAGTGATGGATCTAAGTTTACAGCTGGAGGCAGACTGAGAGTGCGAATGGAAGAAAGATGCGAGCAGTGAGGTAGCTGTGACGTGTAATAAGTAGCGGTAATGATAGTAGGGGAAGTAGTCACAGTAGAGACTAGCGTAGAAGCTGTAGAGAGTGAGGCAGTCGTAGTTGTGATCGTAGGTGTTGCAGTGGTGGGAGGTGCAGAGATCTTCAAAGCTGAGCGTTGGGAAGAAAGAACACGCCCTGAGACCTTGCGATGCTTAATGTTGTAGAGTGCCATCACATTAGGCAAGGTGGCGCAGCAGCGTGTTCTGCTCCCAAAGCGAGAAACATATACATCGGCACAGCTGGGATGGAAACTGACCTTACAGTCTGGGTAGGTGACTCTGGCATCTACCGTTTGGCTTCGGCAGCGTCCACAGATGATCGGTTCCATTTGAAGGAGTGTTGAGGTCAACCAATCCGGAGCTGAGGTAAACGTCAGGCCGATAGCAGCGTGCTTTCCCGCGTAACTTGTGGTTCTCCTCAATTTAGGTTGTAGCGTGAAGTCCAATAGGGTGTCGGCTCCACAAAAAAGGCGCGAAAGATGGAAGAGAATCCCCAAGTCTGATCGCACCGTGCAATTTAGGTTAGGCGGCAGGTGCCGACGGAAAAGTGCAGTAAAAGCGCATGCACAGGAAGAGTTCAACTTTGCAACCAATGTATAGCGTGTGAGAACAGTTATGCAAAGTCTGAAGATGCAAGAAAAGGCCTGAAGGCAGGATGTGGCAGTAGAAATTCAATGGAATGACAGAGCAGATAGCAAGAATGTCAAAACGTACTTACATGCACGCAGAGAGAGCGCAAGAGAGAGAGAGCATACCCACTTTCAGACCTCTCAATTCCGAACATTCAACACACCCAACAGGCTCCAACCTGCCAAAAATATTTTCGAAACCAGAAAATCACATCCGCCGTGACGTCAATACCCCCCACACCCTGAAAAAAACTATTTTCCGGAAAACCACATCCGCTGTGACCTCAATACCCCCCAACCAATAACCCCCGCCCACTTACTCCCACGATCACCCCGCTCAGTCCTTTAACCCCCCTCAGAGCATCTGATTTAGAAACGACATTGTATCACCAATAATCCCCATTCACTTACTCCCCCGATCACCCCGCTCAGCCCCTCACCGCCCCTCAGAGCACTTGATTTAGAAACAGCATTGTACACCTACTACGGTCGCACTTTATTTACAACAAATTCCTTTTTAAGAAAACTTACAAGTGTTTAAAATATTGTATGTAGAAATTGGGTCTCGGATAAATTAAATCACATTTTCTTAGTGTTCGCAAACTCTCACTTTTCCAAAGTTTTTAACAAGATGGTTACCCCATAATCATTTTATAGGGGTGTATACTTAAAACTCTAAGCACTTCACATTCACCAGATACGGGAAATATAAGAAAATACATGATTCTATTTTGAATAATACAAATAGAAAACGATATGTAAAGATTGGACAATAGAATTTACTTTTTTTAACAATCCAATTTGAATATTCATCAAAATAGTACACAAATGCAAAATGAAGAAAAGTAACAGATGAATAAATTTACAAATGCTAACTTCATGCACGATAAATTTTATAATGCAGGCAGGATTGCTATGTACGTTCTTATCACCTGTTTTGAATCTTCGAATACTATGTTATCATCATGCTATATTTGCATTTTTCTGATTTTTTATATCTTAAATCATTAACATTCTTTAATAATTTTAAATACAGCTCTTGTTAACGGGAATGTTTCATCTGTAGAGCATGTACCATTCCAATCATCAACGTTTAATGAGAAAACCATGGCACCTTTAAATCCCATATATTTGATCCATTGAGCCTAAAACAAAAGATACACAATTTTAAGACATATTATTGAAGAATATATATAAAAGGAGTAACTGTTACATCTGTTTATGTTTTAACACGATTTCCTTTACCATATGCAGGATGGGGAAATAACTATTAGCACTTTAGGTATATTAGTTTAGAAGATATTTGAGATATGTGAAACACTGAACACGCGTACCATTCAAATAAATTAAACTAATTTTTTACAACAATACTTATGACAGATTTGAGGAAATTTTGTGAAAGGTTCCTATATATCTACTGTAATTTGTCATTTGCAAGCAATCATGCAAGAAATTTGCAAATTACTTGCAAACATATTTCTAGAAGTTTTTTACCTGTAAAAAGTGTAATAAACTTGCGGGGTATGATCACTCATTGTCGGTGAAAATGAATTACATTACGTTATAAGTTTTTAGATATCTTAAATGTCTATGATAAATTCTCATTGACAAGCAATTACTGGAAGATGCTTTGAAGAAAATGCCTGTATGTGGTGTAACGTGGCAATTTGCCACAGTTAAATTTCGTGTCTAGAGATTTCCCAGAAGAGCTGGGAACAACTCGATTAATCTTGGGTAGTTAGCATCTTTTCAGATTCGACGGTGAAAGCACGAACCAGCGTGAACTTATCCTAATCCCTACTTTCTTTGCCTTATGAATTCCTACCGCTTCTCTATCACCATGACGCTCTACAAGAAGAGAACCACTACACTACCGAAATCCACTGGAATTGGACAGCGTCTGCAATTCAGCCAAGGGAATACCAAAGCTCCAACGGTATTATTATCGACCGGGATCTACCATTCAGGACAGCAGCATCTGCTGAAATGCGAATGGCCGAAGGACCCTGGGTGGGGATGAAATTATCGGAGGCGACGATCTCTGCGAAGACGACGAACAGAGATCTTTGGACCGGCGAGAAGTAAATGCGCTTTTATTTTCGTGCCGCCAATTCGTGTGCCAGGTGCCTCAGGTGAATCAGTAGCAAAGGCGAAACCCCCAGGGAGACACCCGGAATCCGGAGAACATCCCAGGAGCGCTGTCCAGTTTGGGTGTCAACTCATATTTTGTCCGTCCTTAGGTGCCATCGTATTTACACCACCGTAACTTTTTTTCCCACTTCCTAACCCCTAAAACTGCTTACCGTTCCTTACCGTAAAACGTAGCTTTCCCTACCGCCGCCATTTTATCGTGCTTTCCGCCGGAGAACGCTGTCGCAATCCGTAAGGGCATTTTGTGAGTCCCAGGCCCTTCCGGTTTGCGGATTTCTCTGCCGAGTCTTTTCTTTTCTTTTATTCTCTTTTCTTCTTCTTTTTTTGTCTATGCCGCCTATCGAAGTGTAGTGTCGTTTTCTTTTCTTTTTACTGTTTTGCTCTTTATTTCTAATTTAATTAAAGTGTAATTAAATTTACTAATACCGCGCGAACCTCCGTGATTGCCCTGATCTTATCTTTTCAATCCCTTAGGGCGCGGAGGCAAAACCTTCTCTGAGGATTTCGTCCCCCGCAAGCTAGCCGTGCCCCCTCGTCCCTCATTTCAGGCCCATCGGTCTCTAGTGTTGAGAGCGATCTCCTCAACTGGCGCCCATATTCTTTTTATTGGACCCCTAAGGAATTCCAGGTAGTGGAGACCGAAAGGACTGAACCCAGGGACGAGCGAGGATTTGCGACGGGAAGTTCGTCACAACGGTCAAACCCCAGTCCAACAATATATTAGAACATAGCATACACTTGCGTGTCCATGTTTGTGTGAAACTTACTTTAAAGCGCGTATGGTCATTTGAAATAAAAGTGTCATCTTACAATTAGTATCAAAAAATAACGTGAACTGTTTTAAGATTCGAGAGAAAACTCTTTATTTAAAAACTAAAGCTTCAATACAGATCATATTCCAAATTCCATAGAGAAATCAAAAACAACTTTTTCAGATTTTTCTTAAAGCATCAGAACAATTCCCGCTTTAAAAATACCATATGATGTTATAAACTTACATAGATCAATTTTCCATCAAAAATAAAAAACATACGATATCAATCTTATTCAAAAAGACTTATAACGGTCAATAAAAAACATTACCTTTTTTGTATAAAACCATAATCGGTTACTATTCAGCAATACTATTAAAAATTTCAGTATTTTTCTATCCTTTTCTTTTGGAAATTTTAACTAGAAATATTTCATGTAAACATCATTTATTATGCTACGTAGAGAAAAATAAAATGCATTTTTCCTACTACTTTACGCGGAACGTTATAAGTTCGACACCAGACCCTCAACATGTAAAACGAATCGAAATATGCACAATTAGAGTAAAAAAGTACATGAGTGGCCGAATAGGTTACCGAATTCATCGTTTGGTTTCACTCGCAATGTTCATTGAGTTTAACCAGATATATGCTTGACGGGGAAAAATAGTAACTTGCAAAATTTACAGCAAAAAGTAAGCCGTACCGATCGTAATCACTTTCCATTAAATTAAAAGCCCAACCAAAAGATGCAGTTGTCTCTAATTTGACAATATAAATAGAGTAATGCGAACTAAATCTTTAATCTTTTTTGCTCGACTTTGCTACACACTAACTCAATGCCGTTACACATATTATTCCACAAATCCAAACATGCAATAATTAGATTTTGGAATTTAAGGCACGATTAAATTCTAGACTAAAAATTTACTTGTTTCAAGTGCAGATTTGTTCTGCAAAAATACATTTACTGGTATTAAGTCAGTCTGTGTATTCAAGCTGAGTAAAAATATATTAAACATTGTAACCGGAGTACCTTGGGATCGGCTTCCCGGCACAAACTGACACCCTTTACCGAAGGTACCAAAAGCCAAATGGGCGCCAGGGACTTTTTGACCTTCTGAAAGTCCCAAAGGACTATCCGAAGGAACTAAAAGTTCCAAAACTCCAAACCGACTTACTCTTACCTCCGGGACGTAAAGGTATCGCCATTACTCCGCCGACTGCAGACCTAACCTGAAAAGAAAGGGGCTCACCCACGGAAAATTGTCCATAGGCGTGCGCAGGATTTCAGTATTGGGGTTGCCACGGGTCCTCAAGCCTTCAAAATTGGCATTTTTACTAAACAAAAAAAAAGGTCCTCGATTTGAAAAAATTCGGGTTGCCGCGGCAACCTCGGCAACACCGTTGCGCACGCCTGGGAACGGTTCAATCTTTTGACCTAATTCATTTTGCATATCATAGATAAACTTGTTATCCAGTCCTCCAACCCAAACCGCTATGATGTTTTCAATGTTTAACCACTTTTTTTGGGCCTGAAGCAATCAAAAACACCTCATTTTTGGGCCTTTTTTTGAAATCGTCCCATGAACTTCCTATTGACTTCTGATGGGGCGGATTGGGTTGGAGGAGCGGATGCACCTATTCTTCACGAAGAATTTTTTTTTTCAAAACATGATGTTGGGCCTGGATGCTGGGCACCGCACGACGTTCAAATTTTTTGCCGATAAAATGTGGTGCCCTCTCCCGGACGACTCAACCTCGCCATGGCCAACAAAAATTTTTTCTTGTACTTTTTCAATAATATTTTAACGTAAAGGAAGTTCTTTTTTTCAATAAAAGTACAACCGCTCTTCAGAGAAAAATTTTGAAAATTCGTTTTTTCCCTACATCTATGACATACTACCCCTTTAAATTGAAAACCATAATAATTTGAATGAATTCATTATGAATTTGATAAAAATTAATTCACGTCATGAAAGCAACTATGGTAATCCCGCTGGGTACGTTTCGAAAAATAAAAATTGTCGGTTTGATTTGAAACGTTTTGATTCAATAAATACTATACTGTAATAAATTTGATAGATTTCAAGATTTGATACTCATTTAAAATTTCCTAAAAGTTATGTAGAATATCAATGCAGCGGATTTACCACAAAGTGGCACCCTAAACCGTAATTCCAAAAAATTTAGTGAAATTTTATTTTTAATGTAAATTCAAAATCATTTGGGGTTGCCAAGGGACAAGGCAACCACGTGCGCTTGAATTCACTCTAAAAAAACGAATTGGATTTTTACAGATTTCTGATAAATAATATAAATTATTTTACTAATTTGACTTTGATTAAAATTGTTTGGGGTTGCCAAGGCAACGTTGGCAATTCCCTTGTGCACGCTTATGAAATTGTCCCTAAATAAATACAATCAAATTTAGGACTATAAAGACTTTAATATAAACAAAAACGAATAACAATAATAATATCAAGGGAATAACTCTTGTAACAAGTGATTCTGTTTCGCTACGTGGTCCCAAGTGGACCCAACCAAAAACTATGTGGCGAAACCAAAAAGAAAACCAAAAAGGACTAATCCGAATGAAATAAAAATTAAAAGAAATTAATCGCATATAAAAATATCCAAATATCAAATTCAAAAGGAAAGAGGGAAGCCGATCGTTTGGGACAAGCCATTTTTTCTTAGACTTTTCTAAGCAACAAAACAATCCTTTATAACATATACGTCATTTATAATTTGCAACGAATACGATTCTTGTACATTAAATTACATTACATTATTTATGTCGCATAAATATAACAGAAATAATATAAATCTCATAAATCTAACAAAAACATGACTATGCTACCTCACATTGTTACATAAATGAGTGGGAAATTATTAGTAACATGTGAGTTGTGACTGCCATGTTATATTATGCGTCATTTTCAATTTGGTGAAATTAACGAAATATGTATGTATCTGTGTTCACTGGGTAAGTAATACGAACGATGAAAAATGCGCAGAATAATGCAGAATGTCCTGGTGAGATTAAAATCCGTTATCTTATATATTGCATGTTATCAAACTCACCACTTAGCCCTAGCTACCAATCTAGCTCTTTATTCTTAATGCATATGGGATGTGCGGTGTAAGGGTTCAAAGCCAAAAGGTGGTGGTAGAGAGTGAAAATTTGAGATAAAAGGTTTGGTACCATTTTTAGAAACTCGGAATAATTACCGAGTAATTAACTACAATGTTTTGTCCAATCAGAGGTATTATATGGCACAGGAGGCTAGGGGGAACTCTGGTTATCAAATTATGGTTCTCGTTACCGGAAGATTTTAAGTCTAAATTTTCTAATATGCACACCGAGCCTCTTTGACATTCTGATTGACCGAAACATTTTGATTAATTACTCGGTAATTATTCTGAATGTCGAAAAATGGTACACAACTTTTTTTCTCAAATTTTTACTTTCTACTACTACACTTCAGCTTCAAACTCTTCAGCTTCAAACTGGTAAGGTCTGATATCAATCTTGCAAGATTTTGCGTAAGGTAGAAAGAAAAATGCACTGTGTTTTTCTCTCCACAACGTATCTCACGATATTCACATGAAATATTCCTACTTGAAATTTGCGAAAGAAAATTATAAAAAGGGGTTTTATATTTTTCAACAGCATTTATGAATGTTCTGTAGAGAACAAGCGTAACTTTTCTATGGAATGCTACGAATTTTACTGAATGCGATTGATGTCGTATAATTCAATTTTTCATGGAAAACTCATCTGTGCACTTTTATAACGTCATATGGTATTTTGGCAGAGTAACTTGTAATGATTGTGAAGGTAACATGTAAAGCTATTTTATTTAACAATATGCAGCACTTAATCACATGTCTGTTCATCACAGTAAGTACGCCAAAGTAACAGTACAAACAAGCTGTTACAGAAAGACAATCTCAAAATAGTATCCGAAAACGTGAGGAAACAGTAATTTGTAAAATATGTTATAAATAAAAGGAAAAATACGATTTAGACTATATCGAATCGAGTAAATATGTATAATAAATATAATATTAGGAGGTTGCATTGCAAGCCGCTGTTTACGTATACGTGGATCTAACTGCGTATACTGTAGACAGTGAGAGCTGGTTCTTATCTCACTTTAAAATTTAAACATTTCCCCCTAAGTTTCAGTCATCAGACATTTGTTTGACTACGCAAGTTCTTTTCTATAGCTAGGATTTTGCTAGGGTTTGGTGGGACATGGAAGGTGTCGCATTAGGGTGTTTCAAAAAAACGACTTTTTTTATTTTTTTGAAGAACTTTGAAAAACTGTTAGAGTATTGCTAAAAAAAGACCCTCTGAAAACCGGAGCTCTTAATATTAATATTTAAAGGTGGCGATTCGTAATTTTGTGTTTCCCATTTAAATAACATAGAAAAATTTGTGATAAAAATTTGGTATTTTCTACCTCAATGACGAATTACTTCACAAGTATGTCCAAGGGTTGTCTTATAGGAAATTTAATGCTCTACAAAAAAGGTCTGAATGACGATTCGCGAAAGTCTAGCCGTCTCAAAGATATCGAGCCTCAAACTTTGGCATGTTTGAAATTATGAGATTATATTCTCTTAAAACTCAAAAAAATCAATTTATATCACTTAAATACCTAAAATTATCAACTTAAAAGTAAATATCTACAAAGATTTAGTAGAATTTTGATCGAAAGTTCTTAATTATTTGATAAATCATAATTTCAATTAATTTTTAGAGAAAAATACTTACTTATCTAAAGAATATGGTAAAAATTCATCTTAAATTCACTTATATCATGTATTAATAATCAATTCATATTGAATTTATTTGCGTGTTAATAGATTGATGAAGAGCAGCAACTAATAATTTTACATAAACGTAAAATTATTAGATATGTTGACAATATTTTTAGAAAACTTTTTAACAGTCCAGTCTACAATAAATTTTTTTGCTACAGTTTGGATAATCCTCTCGATGTTTCTTCACAGTTTGTAGCAAACTTTGGAGTTGCTCCTCATTATTAGTTAAGTGTTGATTATACTTGGAAACTAACCCAACATTCCTTTCAGCAATACGTATGCGTACAACATTTTTAGAAAACTTTTTAACAGTCCAGTCTACAATAATTTTTTTTTGCTACAGTTTGGGTAATCCTCTCGATGTTTCTTCACAGTTTGTAGCAGCCTTGGAGCTGCTCCTCATTTTTAGTTAAGTGTTGATGATACTTGGAAACTAACGCAACATTCCTTTCAGCAACATCGTTTACTGCTTTTAATGAATTACAAAATTGAAGATTTTTTTGAAAGCTTCAAAATCTTCTTTTTCTAAAAATATTATCAACATATCTAATAATTTTACGTTTATTACTGTTCAATCTATTAACACGCAAATAAATTTAATATGAATTGATTATTAATACATGATATAAGTGGATTTAAAATGAACTTTTACCATATTCTTTAGATAAGTAAGAATGTTTCTCTAAAAATTGATTGAAATTGTGATTTATCAAATAATTAACAACTTTCGATCAATATTCTACTATTTTACTTTAAAGTTGATAATTTTAGGTATTTAAGTGATATAAATTGATTTTTTTGAGTTTTACGCGAATCGTCATTCAGACCTTTTTTGTAGAGCATTAAATTTCCTATAAGATAACCCTTTGACATACTAGTGAAGTGATTCGTCATTGAGGTAGAAAATTCCAAATTTTTATCACAAATTTTTCTATGTTATTTAAATGGGAAACACAAAATTACGAATCACCACCTCTAAATATTAATATTAAGAGATCCGGTTTTCAGAGGGTCTTTTTCTAGCAATACTCTAACATTCTTTCAAAGTTCTTCAAAAAAATAAAAAAAGTCGTTTTTTTTTTAACACCCTATGTCGCATATTATGAATTGTTAAAACCACATGAAAGAGTCACCGCCGAACAATTGCCAACAATTGAAGCGTTTACATGATAAGTTGATATAAAAACGACCATCAATTGCATCAAATCGCCGAAAAGTGATTCTTCTCCACCACAATGCTCGGCCTCATGTTGCTAGAATCGTAAAAGAAACACTGATAGAGTTCGAATGGGAGATTGTCCCTCACCCAGCCTACTCTCCAGACCTGGCCCCAAGCGATTATCATTTTTTCAGATCGATGCAACACGATTTGGAAGACACAGATTTCCGTAATTACGAAGAAGTTGAAAATTGGGTTGTTGAATGGATAAGCTCGATAGATAAACCGTTTTTACGTCGCGAAATTTAACTATTGCCAGAAAAGTAGGAAAATGTAGTAGCTTTTGAGGGCAAATATTTCGACTGATACTTTTACATATTTTATTATTGAAATAAAGGCTCAAAAAACACGAAAAAACAGCGGCTTTCAATGCAACCTCTTAATAAATATGACTATATCGAATCGAATCGTAAGTTTTGATATATTCTTATTTATGTGTTGTGATGGGGTTTTTACGAACCCCATCCAAATGTTTTATATAAAAAACCTTACCGGGAAAAGTACGTCAAGCACGGGAATCGGGGTGAAAACCCGGATTTTCTGTAACCGGCGAGGCACGTTGTCACCCCTGGGCACTCCAACCTCAAAATATCGTTTTTCCGCCTCGTTCTTTTATTCTTCCATTCTCACCGCAACATCAATCGGAGATTGACGGCACGATCCACGAATACGCGAGGGCGGAGGGAACTAGGACCGGAGCCATCTTGTCTACGCGGGACAATTCGAGGAGGCTCATCCGTATGATCACCGTCCAGAGGGAAATACCTCCTTCCCATACTAAGGAACGGAGAAATCCACGGATACGACTACGACTCCGGACAGGAAAGCCTCCCCAACCGGTCCCGGACAGTCCCGGCGAATGCAACGACCGGAAAGAGGGAACCGAGATTCGATCATTTCGAATCCTCCCGCGCGGCCTAGGGGATTGCAGTTAGTACCGAGGGCAGCACCGGACGGAGCCAGCTGGTAACCAGGTGCTACGATCCGGGTCGATCTTCCCCCTCCCTACGGCTCTCAACTACAACGATCATCGGAGAAGAAGCAGCGGCCATTCTCGTGCTCGGCGTACAACAGGGCGGACGCTGTGACGGAACCCCTTTAGAACCCGCCATTTTTGGGATCTACGTCGAGAGCGTAAAGGAAAAGAGAGGACGAGCGAG